>JAODTK010005665.1:0-168614 GCA_026419785.1 Sclerodactyla briareus
TTCCAAACCTAAAGTGTAGGACCCAGCCGGCCCAGGCCCGGCCCCCGCTGGGCCGGCCACACTGCAACGCTGCGTTCGAACCGCTGCGTCGCAAGGCATGCCCCGATAAGCGGCCTCACGGTTGTTGTGAGAATCCTGCTAACGAAGAAGGGGCATATACACACACACACACCACACACGCCAAAAGTGACCACTAAGTCTCTTCCTGAATTTTCTTCAGGAGAGACAAAAAGACAGGGAATAGAGAGGGTTGGGTTGGCAAAAAAAACGAGAGGAACCAAAAAATTGAAAGTGACAAAAAGGCTAGTGTGAGGAATTATCCCGAAATATTATTGTGTCGAAGAGCAGGTTTCCACAATTTTAGCACTAGGCCCCCACACCGCCGCTGTATGTCCAATCAGTACGTGGTACATCATCAGCTCACGGTATCTGAAGATAAAAATATTGGATCAAAGGCCGAAATGAAAACCCCCTCCCTATCACCACTAAGGCTATTCAGGGGAAAAAGTCATGGGGTTAAGATGATTTTGGTGGATCCGCGCATAGGAGGGCCTACTTGCTATAAGGCATGAGTTGAGACTCAATTCAATCAAAAAATGTTTATGTTGACATCATCTGTCAAAAGATGGACCATAATCTGAATCTCAATGAAGCCGCAGAGCCTGCAAAATCAGGCATCAGTGGTAATACATGGATACATAGGGCCCGAATGCATGCCACCTAATCATTGCCTCGATGTGGCATGGCTACCGAGCAAGACACGACCTGGAATCGATTGTGAAAGTGCAAACTCATTGCTACACTATTAATTATAATCGTGGTATCCACGTGTGAAATCGTTTGAATTCAACTCATCAGTCATGGAATTGAGTCTTGGAGGTCTACGCGAGTCACAGCCACAACACCCGTTACTCGCTGGAGCGGCAATGGCTTAGCGTTCGAGCGATCGGGTTTTTTAATACCACGTTGTTGTTTGTGTAGGTGCTATGGGCTGTATTGCACCGCAATGATTTGAGCAATAGTGCTGTGCTACTGCTGGCATTGAAAACGGAAATATTTTCAGGCTTTTCGGTACCCCGCGCATATTGACTTCAAATCACAGTAGCAAAAAGTTGGGTGGGCGCACACGGGAGTTGGATGGGCGATTAGCGGAATGATACCGGTACTGCAAAATTGTAAGATATTTGTTCCGAAAATGGGCAACGGAGTGGTTACCCCTTCACGCAGTGTTTTACAACTTGCGTGAGGGACTACATTATTCCAACTGGTATTCAGTAAGGTGGTATAAGTAGCAAAGTAAATGCAGGAATGCTGCCTGAATTTTTTTAAGCCTGCACAGTGTTTAAACGTAAATTGGAACGTGAATGGATCGGAAACTTACTGGGTGACTACGATCGGTGCGAAAGTGTCACGTAGTTACTCAAATAAAGTGACAGACTTTGCTAGGCTAAGTTCAATAAAATGTGATATGCATGAAACGCAATATCATTACAATTACATGTTCAAGTCGGCATAATACATTTTTAATGTACATGGTTTCATCAGTCAAAATCAAATTGACACAAATATTTGTGGCAGTCAGACAACTGCCACTATATTGTACCAGGGGCGTATATACATAACAATTCCAGGGGGTGTGATCCATTTCGAGAACCGTAAAGAATTTTGTAGAAGATTCTTAATTTCGGTATTGTACCGGAGCGGCGCCGATGCGGTCGTGGAGGGTGCTCTGGGTCCCCGCCTGGGTGGCCAATCGTTTCCCGTAGTGATCTTGTTGATAGACTGATTTGGGGGAGGGGGTGCCCCGCCTCCCTTGAAATTTTCGCAAACTGAATCCCTCAGGCCAAATGGTACTATCCTAGTTTGATATTCTAGCATGAATTACCTATTGAAAATATTTCATTTGTCCTGGCCAACAGTTTTTTCCCGACTACGAACTGTTGTTTAAGATAATGTGGTCAAAACGGTCTAAAACCTAGCTACATGAATAACCTGTGCACGCATATTTGATTATCATATTAAGATTCTAGATTGCTGTACGCTGATAGAGTGATACCTTGATTTCAAAGTGCTGTACCTAAATTCGAATATGATTACTGGTACACATGGAAGACTGAGGAGAATTGGCATTCACATCATGGCCTTGCTAGCCCAGAGCTGATACCGATATTAATATTGTCCATGTGGCTGAAACTTGGCACACATGTCCATCATAGTTAAATCAATTTCCTCACCCTCGGACGTGCGCAGCGCACCTATTTTCTTACTTTCTCCCCGACGTTTTTCCGCTTGCTCCCCAACGAGGGAGGGGGCACTGCTCCCGCTGGCGCCCGCCCCTGTATTGTACGTCGATTTTCGAATGTATTTAGGCAGGGTGGGTACGAATATATCGTAATTATGATTCAATGTGCGGTGAAACAATTTGTCTCAAACTCACTCTTGTCTTTACACCAGAATTCCCAGAATGCACATCGCAACGGCATACACTACAATTTAGAATTTTGACCATCTACAATTATACTGCAGTTGGACATGCAAATTAGGGGAACACAAACCCAATGCACTTTTAATTCCCATACATAATGTTGATGGGGGAAAAAGCTGCCTATTATTTACGCCGACCTCTATATCGGTGACCCCCGATCACACACTGATAAGGCGACCAAAATTAGACAAGTCTGCCCACCGATCAACAAATTGCCCAAGTCAATGCCATCTGTGAGATCCACTCACAAGTCCCGCAGTGTCATAGGCCCCTAGTTGGTCGTGCCCATGACGAACGAAGAAACGTCTCACTAGTTTGTAAGCTTAGAGAAACTTTCCTCACTCGATGCCGAAGTTATTGTTACAGTCATCACGCAGAGGCACCTCTTAGTTAGAAAATCTATGTCATGGCTATAAATCAATTATTTTTCACCTACTCGCGCGGGACCGCGTTTCGTCGCCCAGAGACCGCTTCTGATTTTCAAAATCATCTATGGATATGCATAAATAATAACCCTGCATTTTAAGACTAATGCACTATAGAACTAGTTGTATTTCATTGTTTTAGATTGTGGGGGTGGCACTGCGACTTGAATGCTTGGCATGGTTGGCCAACTGGGTTACGTCAAGGACACTGTACATATGAAATTCCCGAGAATAGCACAATTGAATTAGGACAATTAAAAACCCGGGGAGGCATGTTTAGCGCTCATCCGAGTAAAAACAAAATTTACAGAGTGCACCCTCACTGTTTTTTCACCTGTAGCCTATAACTCAAGAACGTGGCATGGGGTTTCAGCATGTTATAATACTCCGTGTGATCATTATGTTGACTGTAGGACTGAGCTAACGCAGGGGCGCAAAACTTCACCCTGGGGAACTCCACATTTACTTGCTCACACCATTTGTCCCGGTTTGGGTAGGTGATAGCCCCGGACTCCGACACCCCACCCCCCTCTTCCCACCTAATGCACCCGGTTGCACTCGCCCCAACCCACTCGGTGCCGATTACAATTCTGGTGTTCATAGCCCATACAACTGGTAACTTTTCTAATTGTTGTAATTTATCTTGCATCATTGTAATTTTATCTGGGCAGCGAGCATCTCTATAACTCATCATGTCTCTCTGTTCCGTTCATTAGTTCGTTCGTCTGATCATTTCGGCACATTCCTCATAACTTCTAAACCCATTACACTTTCATGTTAAAACTTGGTTGAGTTTTTGCGGGTGAAGAAGGAATGTTTTGTGGATGAACATGTCCGCTGGCTAGGCTGAATCACGTTTTTGTTACTCAAACCAGCTATGCTGTGAGCTATTGGAATCTGCATGTCCTCTATCTACCTATCTCTCTATCCAGTGTGTTAACATTGCACTTTTTGGCTCCCAAACAGTCATTCTGCGAGGATGTCGCAAACTGTCACAACGTTTATTGACCCATAGGACATGTTTGACCTTTTAAGGTCAAGTCAAAGGCCATTAAAGGGGGCATCTTAGACCAGTAATGTGTAAAATTTTCAAAATGTATCTCCTCCTACAAATTTCGTGCACAGTGCTAATGTTTGTTCATTATGATGGTCTAATAGCCGTACCTTTGGGAGGTTCAGGAATTTTGTCTCGCGTGAATGAAAGTCAGGAGGAACAACACACCCAATCCATTATTAGCGCTCCCACATACATAATGTTGGAAAAAGCGCCTATTATTTTTACGGCCGACCTATATCGTGACGGCCGACCGACCCGCTCAAACAACTGATAAGGCGACCAACTTATGCAAGTCTGCCCCGGAAGAAATCAACAATTGCGATCCAGGGTCGACCTGCATCTGGGGTAGAGCACACTCACACGTGCGACGTAGGTCCTTCCTAGTTGGGTGCTTGGCCCATGACAGAACGAGCGTGAACTGTCTTCCTAGTTTACCTTAGAAAACTTCTCTCACAATCGATGCCGAAGTTATTGTTACAGTCATCTTCAGGCAGAGGCACCTCTTAGTTATAAAATAACTAGGTCATGGCTATAAATACAATTAATGTTTCCACTAACTCGAGCGGGGGGGGACCGTAACTTTCGTCCCCAAGACCGACCTTTCCTGATTTTCAAAATAAATAAAATAGGATAAAGTAATGCAGAATATCAACACTCTGGCATTTTTAGACTAATATGCAATATAGAATAGTTTGTATTTCATGTTTTTATATTGGGGGGTGCACTGCGACCTTGATGCTTTGTCAGTGTTTAAAGGAGCCAACGGGGTAACCGTCAGGAGCACTGTATAACATATGACATGTTCGAGAAATAGCACAATTGAATTTAGACCATTAAAAAACCCCGGGAGCATGTTTTAAGGAGAGCTACATCATAAAGGGGGGAAAGGCACGAGTAAAAACAAAATTTAACAGAAGTGCAACCCTCACTGTTTTATTTACAGCCTAATGTAGCCTAACTCAAGAACGTGGCATGGGGTTTCAGCATGTTATAATACTCCGTGTGATTCAGATGTTGATGTAGGATGACTAACGCATGGGCGCAAAACATTCCACCCTGGGAACTTAACATTTACCCTTCTCCCCCTTTGGCCCATGTTGGGTCAGGTGATAGCGCGGACCCGACACACCACCCCCCTCTTCTCCACCGTAATGCAACCCCGGGGGTGGGTGCACTCGGCAAACCACACACAAACACTCGGGGAAAGGTCAGGTCGGTGCGAGGTTAACAAATTCTGGTGTTCATAGCCCTACCAATCTGTAACTTGGGGTTCTTACTAGTGTGATGTGGAAGTTAGGCGTGCTCATTGTAATTGTTTAACTGCAGGCGAGCAGCTCTATAACTCTCATGTCTCTCTTCCCGTCGTTCAGGTTTCGTGTCGTACTGATAACGACGTAACGGTGGAGAAAACAGCAGATTCACGGAGGGGGGGTCATACCTAAAATCTAAACCATCCGTGGGGGAGAAAAGGAAAGAAGGAAGTGACAGGTGCTTTCAGGTTAAACCCTGGGTGAGTAGGGGGGCAATCCATCACATGAACCAGCAGGGCATAATAATCTAGAAAGTCACGAGTTGTTTGTGGAGTTATCAACAAACGGACAAAACAATAAGTCAGATTGAGATATTTGAATCTGCATGTCCATTCAGGTCCAAATAACTATGAGCGATACTCAATCCGATTAATTTGACCAATTAGCTCGTTTTTGTGGATCGCAACAAACCGATATCATGCTGGGGGGGGAGACAATAAGATGGAATCGACCAGAGACTGGGGGTGAATGAGCACACATGTTTTATTGACCCATGAGGTGCGGGCATGTTGAAAAAAAAAACTTGAGAAGTCCAGAGTTCAAAGGGCCATTACAGGGGCGGATAAAGTAATAACACATTACATGATGTAAAATATTCAAAATGTCTCTCCTCCCCCCCCCCCTACAAATTATCCGGTGCACATGCTAATGGTCTGGTCATTAGATGGGTGGGGCGGGGTAATAGCCGAATAAGACAAACATATGTTGGAGATTCAGGAATTAAAATTTGTGTCTCGCCAATGAATAAAAATGCATGAAGGAGACTAATAGTGTCACGTAATGGCGTGTAGTAAGTGTAGAATGTATGTGTCTAAGTTGGGTGGGTGTGTGTTGTCACACGACCCAAATCGTATATAAAAAAAGGCAGGATATCTTTCGAACGGGGGGGGAGGGAGGACCAGTGCAAATGAATGCGACAAAAGGTTTTGCGAGGGTACATCAAAAGGAAAGCGTTAACTAAAGAGTGAAAGCACGAAATGCTGAGTTAGAAGGGAGGTTTGATGTGTGAAGCACCACCACGAAAGTGTGCGGCGGTAAGTAATGTGATAGGAATGAGGAAAATAAATGAATAGCACCCATTTCGATGTAATAGAAAAAAATATGTTTTCGGCTCAAGTGAGCAAGATTCGTGGGCATGAAGCCGGTACGAGAAGGGGCAGGAATGAAGAGAAAATGGTTTGAAGCACATCAAAATAAATGCTGGCTATGGTATAAGATTGAAGGCCAAATATAGTTAGGTAAAAGGGACATTGCCAGGTAAAATATGGTCCATCAAAGGTCAATTCGGGTCACATACTGTTTTTTTAGGCCCTAACTGGGTGGGGAACCAAATGTGCTGCCCGTTGGGAGGTCACCTGTAGTGATGTCACTACAAAAAAATGGACCCTCCCTCTGGTGTGACCTTTGACCTCAATTTGACCTTTACCATGTTTTTTTGGCCCGAATCAAATAGTTTCGTGTGCCATTGTCGGCCGGATCTCCAGGGAGAGTGTACCATAGTCCGATCGAAATGAACCATAACATTTGGGGGGGGGGGGTGGAATCCCCCATGTGACCTTTTGTGTGTGAAGATATCGATCAAAGTTTTTTCAATTCAAATTAGTTGCAGTTAGGATGTTCGTAGTGGATTTGTCATTGTGATTGTTAGAATCACGCAGGTCGAACTGACCCCTGAAAATGCAAAAAATTCAAAAGGTCACATGTAGAAAAAAATGAATGAATAAGTGCTTATTTTTTTTTTCGAGTCACAGGCAAGAAATGTACAACTGGACTTGTCAATTTTTGTCAAAATTGGTTATAAATGAAAAATGGCAGAGCTCTGTGGTGGCTGAATAACGAAATGGAACTCCGTCAATCGGGCCCTCGGTTCTGCAAGGTACGAGGATCGAAGGTTGGTTTTTGATACCTTTTTTGGCATGGCAAACAGCAAAAGTACCACATACTTTGGGATACACGCTGGTAGGACTGCTGTGGCATATCATCGAGAGTAACATTTTCATAAAAACACGGACATGTCAAATCAAGGTCATTCAAGTCACTTATGGACAAAAACCTAATTTTTGGAGACACTTACACTGAATTGCTTGGCATGTTAAATTTCAGAAAGGGTTTACTTCATTGTGGAGAAACATTTTCCATAAAACCCATCATGTAACATCCAAAGTCCATGTCGAGGTCACTTATGGGCATTAACTGCCAATGTCTGTTTCCTGCAACCAAAAAAAAAAAAAACAAAATTCAGTTACCTTTTCCTTTGTGGTTTTAATTTCAGGACAGGGTGTAACCCCTCTAGGGTTACATTTTTTATTAAAAAGTTTAGGGCATCCGAGGCATAAAGTCAATTTGAGCAAAAATGATTTTGGTACTTTTTCTGCAATTGCACTGGGAGTGTTCATCAGAAGGCAAAAATTCTCCTAGGAGTGGATGTATCACATGGAGAGTTCCAATTTCATAAAAACTGTCATGTCATTGAAGGGTCATTCAAGGTCAACTAATGGTTTCCAAAAACTGTTTTCCTAGGCGATAATCGAGAATTTGAATGCTCTGTTAGGCTGGGAGAGGGTTCACCATTGTGATGTTATTAGATGTTCTGACGCTGAAAACAATGAGTGGTGACCTCTGCCTCAATTACCCTGTCCGGGTGGTCTTGTGGTTTAAGGTTGAGTTTTTAATAAATTTGCTTATTTAAGGGAGTTATGGGCAAAAAAATATAAACTGTTATTTTTGGATAGTTATAGACCTTTGGTGCTTTATGGGAGACCAACTCCCGTTCGAGGGGGGGGCGCGCGGGGACACATACTTTGTAAGTTACAAGGGGCCAAAGTTTAAAATTTTTTTTTTTAAATAAAATAAAGCTTTTTATCCGCATAACATTAGGCTTGTTCATTGGAATGCAATATGCTTCTATGAGTGGATGCATCACATGGAGAGTAACAATTTTTATAAAAACCGACAGTCATATAGACAGGTCAAGTTACCCGTCACGTATGGGTCAAACTGATTTTAAATACTTTTTTGCAATAGCACTGGGAACGTGTTATCAGAATGCAAAATGCTCTTAGGAGTGGATGTATCACATGAGAGTTACAATGTTTCATAAAAACAACTGCCCTGTCATTAAGGTCATTCGAAGGTCACTTAGGGGTAAAAAACTGTTCTGTCCGTAATTGTAGAATTGAAAGCTGTGAATGCTGCAGGTTCACCAACTGTGATATAAAACATAAGGCACTCCTAGTTAAGTTAAGGTAATTAGGTGGGGCCTTTATTTTAGTACTCTATTGTTCAGGCTCTTTAGCAAAGATGAAGATGAACCGTAGGTGCTATGGTGACTGGGATTGCCACATAGGGTGGGGGGCGGGATATGAAGTAGATGGTACTGGGGATTAGAGTTGTCAGCGTCACCTATGGTAAATTGATCATCTAATTTGCATAATTATTGCAAAATTCATCCAGTATTGTCATCAGATTTTTTTTCATTCCATCCCACCATTTCTGTGAATAGGCACTCTTGTGATTTTCACTATATAAAATTGTATTATTTCAATAGGGTGGAGACACTGGAGGTCTTTCAGTGTGTCTATTTTGCATGGTGTTTTCCCAAATTTCAAAGTTGGTTTGTCGATTTTCCTGAAGCTTGATTGGTATGGTCTACCTTAGTTTATTCCCCCAAAATGTTTAACATAACATGACAGTCGATCACTGGGGGTATTCAGTGTGTATAAATTGTTTCCTTCATAAGCAAATGTTCAAGTTTGTGAATTCCCATTATTAGTGGGTCCGAATATTTTGAATGGGAGCAATTGCGTCAATAGGAAGTTGAATATTTTGTCTTATTTGCATAATCTAGGCGATCTTAGTCACATTTCCACAAAACTTATATTTCTACACTCTTCAGTAGACATTGTCCTAATCAGTCCCTTACGAATTTTGAAATTGATCACTGCTTAGAAGGTGTTAATGCATAACCCAAATCTTAAAGCACACATTAAATTCTGTAAATCGGTTTGCATGGTGCTATTATTGGAACACTGATCGCGCAACCAGGCTAGACACTGGTGGCGATCGCCTTGTTATCAAAGGTCTCACTTGGGCCCGAGGCCCATTTTATGAATTTCATAGACCCACAATGGTACTTGACTGCATCTCCTCCCACGCAAGTGTCAATTGATTTTCTTCATCTTTTACATGTATTGTCCTTGGTGGAGATTCCATTGTGGTGTTCCGGGAAATTTTGGTCCCAGGGCTCAGTTTGTGCCCTGGTCCCTTATATGAAATACCTCAAAAGCTTGTATCTCCTACAAGATTTTGGTTCACAATGCTGACTTTGGTCAAATTGATGGTTTAACAGCCATACTTTCGGGGTGTTCAGGAATTCTGGTCAAAGGTCCCACTCCGGCACGAGGGCCCTTTTAGTACATTTCACACAATTGTACTTGAAGATCTCCCTCCCACAAGCTTTAATTCATTTTCTTCAAAGCTACATGATGGTCCTTGGTAAGCGCAACTTGGGGGTGTTTGGTAATTTTGGGCCCAGGGGCTCCATTTTGGGCCCTGGGGCCATTACATTATACGGGACTTAACCCGCAAAATCTTGGATCTCCTCACAAATTTTGTTGCACCATTGCGATGTTCTCATAATGATGGTCCTATTATTAGCCGGTACCTTCTGGTGCCCACGGATTTAGGACCCAAGCCCAGCGTGGGCCCTGGAGCCCATTGTGTAAATTTACGCAAAATGCTTCTCCCCTCACAAATTTTGGTGCACAGTGCTTACATCCGTTCATATGATGGTCTAACCGTCCGTACACTAATTGTTCAGGGATTTTTGTCTAAGGTCCCACTTTGGGCCAGAGGGCCCTTTCATTAAATTTCTGCAATGGTACTGGATGCATCTCAAAGTTTCAATTGATTTCCTTTAAAGTGCAGTGGTTCATCAGGGGTGTTTGCAAACATCTGCCCAATGTAAAATCATGCAAACCGTTTCTCAAAAATTTTGATGCACAATCAGCGTTTAGTCGGTCATAATACATGGGTCGAGTTTGATCAAAATCTATCGAAGAATGACTTTTTGGGGCCAAATGCCGTCTTCTCAGCAGATTACTTTTGAGTTGAAACAGTAACATCTTTTGAAAAACTTACGATCCCCACTAGGTTTTCCTTCGATGGTGTTGACCAAACTTTGAAACCCAATGTTCATCAACCTCTTTGGGACATCTTTGACCATGTTACGGTCAAGGTCATTGAAGGGACACAATAGGCTACTGTGTAAAATTGACCCTTTCTCTCTCAATCGTCATCTTTGATGCAGTGTTTGACCAAACTGAGTACCATGTTTATTGACTGCTAAAACTTCTGTGGCCATAAGAAGTCACGTTCAAAGGTCGTACAGGGGTAGTTTTCATTGCTTGAAACTGCCTTCTTGGCCTCACTGATCTTGAACATTTAACACTTAATTGTACATTTGTCTCGGTACTTTGTGCGGTTTGAGCTACAGCACCATTGGTGCTCTAGGGTTTTGCGTATGTGATTTGGATTTCCTATTACTGAAATCCAATTAATTACCCCAATTAGTCTTTGGACATCCTGCAATCTTTTCCGATTTCCAGTTTGACTTCGAAAGGCAAACTGTCGCGACCATATCGCCGGGTATTGAGGAGATATTTCCTCATTAATGGTCTCCACATTGAATTTTGTCATATAATAGTCCTAAGATTTTCCTTTTCACTTTCGTCTCGCGAACCTTTTTTGTCTCTCCTGAACTTTGTTCCCCGAGAGACATAGTTGTCACTTTGTCTGTCTGTCTATCTTTCTGCCTGTCTGTCCGTATATGCGTTCGATATCTCCTGAACATGGAAGCCATCATTCTGAAACCTTTTTTTGAGGTGTGCGGCGAAAGTTGTTGATTGTGCATCCACCTTTTCGTCCCGAAAGACCATACTCTTTTCATAAATTTGCATATTTTCATGAAAATTGGCCAAGCTTTGTTAACAAGATATCTCTTGATCGGCATCAGTATGCAATGGTGATGCGTTCGGAAGTATGAAACAACTATAAGTGTACACAAAACTGATTGGATTCCTGCATTATATAATGCTAATTAATTGTCTAATTTGCATAATTTTCGCGATTTTTTTTCAAGTTTGCTGGATTTCGAGGAACTTGGTGGAGATTGTTCATCTATAGTCCCAATGAATTTTACAGTAGGACAAGGTCACCAAATGTCTTGAATGTTACTAATTCCGCATTCAACCTATCTAATTTGCATAATTTATGCAGATTTTAAAGTTGGTTGCATCCCTCTCCCCATGAAACTGGGTGGCAAGATGGTACACGTCACTTCGGTCCTTATAAATTTAAAGGTAAAGTCTTAAAGGTGAGTGTGAATAATTTGATAAACTACGCATTTTTTGACGTTTTCATTAATTGGGGCCAATAACAATTGGAATGGTGCAGTTTAGTATGCATGATTTTTTTAGGGTGCAGTTTGTCTGGCAAATTTCTGGATTCTGGATCAACACATCCTAAAGACAAGGTCAAGGTCAAGTCTTAAAAATGCAACATGCTTATTTTAGGTTACAGTTCAAATAAATAACAACCGCATTTTTGTGGATATTTTATTAGAGCTCTGTGTGCTACATAGACGAACCACTCCACTCCTGCGATCTGCCACCTGGTCTTTAAGTTACAAGGGGCAAAGGTCATTTTGATACCTTTTGAGCGATAGCATAGACCTTTGTTCTGATTACTAATGCTTTTGGGCTCGGTGCATCAACAATCGAGGCAAACAATTGTCTTAGAATGTCATGTCATCAAGGGTCATGTTAAGGTAAAAAACTGCCAAATAATGGCATTTTCTGCAACAACTTCTAGTGACTGGTATGCATAATTGCTGACATTTGGATGTAATCATTTCATCAGGGTCACTTTTCTCCATAGACTGTTATGTCATTCAAGGTCATTCAAGGCACCCTATGACAAAAAAACTGCTAAATAATAAGCATTCTCTGCAAACAACTTCCAAAACTGTATGCAATATGACTGATATGTTGAGGCATGTTGTTATTATCGAGGGGAAATTTTTCATGAAACTGTTGTGTCATAAAATGTAGTTTGAGGCTATTCTCAGAGTTATTACATCCTCATTATTATTCCAACGATATTTCTCTCATCCCTCCTACCTTGGGCTAACTGGCGCTTTCGAACCATTACTGCCACTGTATGAAACATCGCCCATGGCAGCCACACCGCAAGCAGTTGTAATGGTTCAACGCCCATACCCAAACAGTATATTACTCCACTGTGCTTCACAATCAGGAGACACCATCTCGGTTATGAACTCTTCAGAAAGAGTGTCAAGAGAGTGTTTACCGGAGCTTATGTAAACAATCTCTTGACCGAATAATTTATTGCAGAGGTGGGCCAAAAAGAAAGGTTTCAGGCTGGAGCAATGGAGAATTTAAACTGTGGGCTCAAAAGTATCCCACTTGATCAGGTGCGTGGTCTATTTGTTTGGGAAATAGTATTGGAATGGCTAATGCCTCTAAGACAATCGTCATCTTTAAAATGTGTCCACAATAAAGCACTAGTTAAAAAATGTCTTAATTTTCGAGTACAAATGATGTTTTAAATTTATGCATATGCACCACTAGATCCAGACCAATACAATGTGGGGCGGCATCCACTTTTGATTTCATTTGTACATTTATATAGATATCAACAACGAAATAAAATCAAAAAAATAAACACTGTGGCAGTGAGTCCATAGGGAATTGGCCATCCTCATAAGGCATTAACAGTGGGTCATTTAGCACTGGCCCCTAATTTATGGAATTAACCAAATTAAAATTAGACAACATTAAATGAACTACAGTTGACCCCGACTTCACTTCGAATTTCTCAGGAACCATGGTAGACCACATCCCACCAAGTTTCGTGAAAATCTGAAACTGAAAAATTGTTCAGGAAGTGTGTTTTTGTCTTCGCCTGTAGGATGAAATTCAGGGGAGGGAATATAAGGGGGGGGGACTTAGTGGTCACTATGGCGTGTATGTGTTGTGTAGTGGTGAGTGTGTGTGGTGTGTGTCACACTCCCCCCCCCTCTTGTAGTGAGCGGAATCTTACGAACGGCAAGTGCATATTGGACAAAATTTGCAGGGTAGCCATCGGGGTATGAAGTGTACATGAATTGATTAGATTTTGGCACCCAAGTCACGAATTAAGTATGGTAATAGCCCATTTTATGTACTTTGTTAGGCTAGTGAGCAAGATTACGGATGAACCGTAGGTGCTATGGTGACTTGGTTGGCACATAGATGCGGGATATGGGGGTAGATGAACTGATTAGATTTCCAGCGTAAAATAGGGTGACCAAAGGTAAATCGGGGTCAAATTAACTGGTTTTTGGCCAGTAATGGGAACCAAATGTCTGCCGAGGTTGGGAGGGAACCATGTGATTCACTCGTTGACCTCAATCTGTGTTGACCTTGACTCAATTGACCTTTACCAGGTTTTGGCGAATCAATTTTCGTGGCCATTTTCGATCTCAAAGGTACACTTCCGATCGAAATGAACCATAACGTGACCCCAGTGACCTTTGTGTGTGAAGATGTCGGAGGTCAAAGTTTTTCATTCGAAATTAAGTCAGGTCAGGATGTTCGTAGTGATTTGTCATGGTGTTTTAGAATCAGCAGTCAAAACTACCCATGAAAAAGGAGGTCAAAGGGCAAATGTTGAATGAATGTGCTTATTTTTCGATTTACAGGGCAAAGAAATTACAACTGTCAATTATTGTCAAAAATATGTTGATATGTGGCAGAGCTCAGTGTGCTGAATAGACGAAGGAACTCCCGCTTCAATCGGGCACTAGGTTCTCAAGTTACGGGGCGGCAAGGTTGGTTTTGATACCTTTTTGGCAATGGCATCAGCAGTATACTTGGGATAAATAATGCTTGTAGGACTGCGGGCATCTCATCGAGAGTAAACAGTTTTCATAAAATCTGACAGTCAGCAAGGTCATTCAAGGTCACTTATGGACAACAAAACATAATATGTTTTGAGACACAACCCTTTTACACTTGACATTGCTGGCAAGGGTGAAAATTTCAGACAGGGTGTAGTTCATGGTGGAGAACATTTCACATAAACCATCAATGTCACACGGTCATTCGAGGTCACTTATGGGAATATAACGGCAAATAGTCTGTGTTCCTGCAACAACTTCCATGACCTTTCCTGATGTGAGTTTTATTTCAGGACAAGGTGTATCCCATCTAGGGTTAATTTTTTATAAAAATGGTCATGTGAATCCGAGGTCATAACGGTCAAGTGGAGGTCAAAAACTGATTTTGGTACGTTTTCGCAATAGCACTGGGAGTGTAATCAGATGCAAAATGCTCCTAGGAGTGGAGTAGCCAGGAGAGTTACAATTTAATAAAAACTGTCATGCTCATTGAAGGTCAGTCAAGGTCACTAAGGGGTCAGAAACGGTTTTCTGGCCATAATCAGCGAATAGAATATCTGTGAAGGTGGGAGGTTCCCAATGTGATATGATTGTGCCGCTGTGTGTGATCTCTGACCTCCAATTTGACCTCGGTCGGGTGGTATTGTGGTTAAAGGGTGAGTCCTGAATAAATGCTTATTAAGGAGGTAATGGCAAAAAAATTAGAAACTGGTTATTTTGGATATGGTAGACCTTTGGTGCTTTATGGAGGAGACCAACTACCGCTTCGAGCGGACACTTACTGGCGTTACAAGGGGTCAAAGTTAATTCAATACGCTTTTTCGCAATAACATTAGGCGTGTTCTTGGGAATGCAATATGCCTTCTGGAGTGGATGCGCACATGGAGAGTAGTAGTAACAATTTTTATAAAACCGCAATGTCATTGAAGGTCATTAAACGTCTTGTAGGGGTCAAAAACGGATTTAATACTTGTTGGCCAATAGCACTGGGCGTGTTATCAGAATGCAAATGATCTAGGAGTGGATGTATCACATGGCGAGGTTAAATTTTCATAAAAAACTGCCATTGTCATTAAAGGTCATTCAAGGTCGAATTGTGGGTCAAATACTGTTTTCTGGTCGTAATTGGAGAATTGAATATCGGTGAGGGCTGGAAGTTCACCATGTGATAAATAGGCAGGCTAGTTAAGTAAGGGTAATTAGCTAGTGTAGGTAATCTATTGTCAGGCGTTAGCAAGATTACAGGATGAACCGTAGGTGCTATGGTGACGTGCGTTGGCACCTAGATGGGATATGAAGTGAGATGTATGATTTGATTTCAGCGTTCAAATATGGTAATGGAAGTCAATCAAATTGCATAATTTATGCAAAAATTCATCCAGATTTCGTAAGATTTTTGTCATCCAATCACCACTCATTCTGTGAATAGAGCACTCTTGTGATTATTCACTATATAACATTGTATAATTCAAAATAGGGTGGGAGAGGACACGGGAGGTCATTCAGTTGTCTATTTGCATGGTGTATTCCCAAATTTCAAAGTTGGTTTGATTTTTCCTGAGCTGATTGGTATGGTCGACTTAGTTATTCCCCCAAAATGTTAACATAACATGACTGAGCAATGGGGGTATGCAGTGTGTATAAATTGTCATTCATGCAAATGTTCAAAGTTTGTTGAATTCCATGTATGAAAAGTTGTGGTCCTGGGATATGTGAAATGAGCAATTGCGTCAATAGGAAGTTGAATATTGTGTCTTATTTGACATAAAAAAAAAAATTAGGCGATCTTGGTCACATTTCCACAAACCATATACTCTTCAATCTTAAGTAGACATTGTCCATAATCAGTCCTTACGAATTTGAAATTGATCACTGATTAGTAGGGTGTTAACTGCTATACCCAAAATCTTAACGCAACACATTAAATTCCTTGTAACGTGATGCTGGGGACTATTAGTTGGAAAACAACTGATCGCGCAACCAGGCGAGACCACTGGGGGCGATCGCTTGTTTATCAAAGGTCCACCTTGGGCCGGGGCCCAATTTTAGGACATTTCACACAATTGTACTGAATGCATCTCCTCCCACAAGCTTTCAATTGATTTTGTTATCG
Organism: Sclerodactyla briareus; assembly: GCA_026419785.1. Taxonomy (NCBI): domain Eukaryota; kingdom Metazoa; phylum Echinodermata; class Holothuroidea; order Dendrochirotida; family Sclerodactylidae; genus Sclerodactyla; species Sclerodactyla briareus. Next base: position 16,350 of record JAODTK010005665.1, read on the forward strand.
TTACATGAATGGTCCTTGGGTGGAGAGCCATTGGGGGTGTTCGGGAATTTTGGCCCAGGATCAGTTTGGGCCCGGGGGTCTCCATTTATTGAAAATACTGCAAAATCTTGTATTCCTACAAATTTTGGTGCACAATGCTGACATTCGGTCATAATGATGGTTTAAAAGCGTACTTCGGGGTGTTCAGGAATTTCTGGTCAAAGTCCCACTCGGGACGACGGGCCCATTTTGTAATTTCACACAATGTACTTGAAATGCATCTCCCCCCAAGTTTCAATTGATTTTCTCTAAGTTACATGGAATGGTCCTTGGGGTAACGAGGCACTTGGGGGTGTTTGGGAATTTGGGCCAGGGCTTCAGTTTGGGCCCTGGGCCATTCACATTATACGAAATACCGCCCAAAATCTTGTATCTCCTACAAATTTTGTTGCACATTGCTGATGTTTGGTCATAATGATGGTCTATTAGCCGTACCCTTCAGGGTTGCCAAGGATTTAGGACCCAAGGCCCAGCGGGTTGGGCTGGAGCCCCATTGTGTGAAATTCGCAAAAATGCTTCTCCCCTCACAAATTTTGGTGCACCAGTGCTGACATCCGTTCATATGATGTCGAACCGCCGTACTACTAATTGTTAGGGATTTTTGTTAGGTCCCACTTGGGCCAGAGGCCCATTTCATGAAATTCATGCTGTCTTGAGATGCATCTCACAAGTGTTCAATTGATTTTATTAAAAGTTGTAATTTTACATTCAATGGCAAGTGTTCATCGGGGTGTTTGCAAACTTCTGGCCAATGTGAAATATGCAAAACGTTTCTCAACAATTTGATGCACAGATCAGCGTTTAGTTTGGTCATAATAACTGGGTCGAAGTTCGGTCAATCGATCAAAGACTGACTTTTGGGGTCCTAAGCTCTTCCTCAGCGATATTACTTTTGAGTTGGAAACAGTAACCATCTGTGAAAAGAAACGAAGCATTAAGGATCCCCACAAATAGTTATTCTTCGATGGAGTTGACCAAACTTGAACCCAATGTTCATCACCTTTGGGACATATTTGACCATGTGAGAGTCAAAGGTCATTGAAGGCGACATCAAAGGCTACTGTGTAAAATTGACCCTTTCTCTCTATCGGTCATTTTTTGAGGCATGTTGACCAAACTGATAAGTAACAATGTTTGTTATGACTGCTAAACTTCTTTGGCCCCATAAGAAGGATCAAGGTCACAAATCAAAGTTCCATTTTTTACAGGGGTAGTTTATTGCTTTATGAAATGAATGAAACGGCCTTCTTGGACCTCACGAGCTTGCATATTCTAACAAATAATTGTAAATTTTTCTTTGGTTACATTTTGTGCGGTTTGAGCTCTACAGCACCATTGGTGCTTAGTTTGCGTAGTGTGATTGGATTTCTAAGTACTGAAATCCAATTAATACCCCAATTAGTCTTTGACAGTCTGCAATCTCGAGTTCAAGTTTGGACTTCGAAAGGCAACGTAGCCGACCATATCGCCGGTGTGGGTATTGAAGACGGAGATTCACTCATTAATGGTCTCCCGATTGAATTTGTTCATAGAACAGCCTAAGAATTTTCTTCACTCAGTCTCGGAACCTTTTTGTCTCTCCTGAATTTTGTTCAAGGTGAGACATAGTTGTCACTTTTGTTGCATGTGTGTCCGTCTGTCTGTCCGGATGTGCGGGTTCGATATCTCCTGACACCGTGGAAGCCATGGAAGGCCCCATAATGCTGAAACCTTTTTGTGGAGGTGTGCGGCGAAGAGTTGTTGATGTGCATCCACTTTTCGTCCCGAAAAGACCATACTCATTTGCATTAAATTGCATATTTAATGAATAATGTGAACCGGAAGCTTGTGTACAAGATATCTCTTGATCGGCATACAGTAAATGCAATGTGACTGTTCGGAGTTATACAAACTATGAAGTGTACACAAAACTGATTGGTAGTCCTGGCAGAATATATGCTATGAAGTAGTCTACTTTGTATAATTTCTGCGATTTTCTCAGTCGCGGGATTTGAGGAAACTTGGTGGAGATGAGTTATCTATAGTCCAATGAATTTTACAGTAGGACAAGGTCACAAATGTCATTGAACTTTTACTAATTCGCATTACCAGGTCTAATTTGCATAATTTAGGCAGATTTAGTGGTGCATCCACATGAAACTTGGTGAGATGGTACACGTCACTTCGATCCTGATAAATTTAAGGTAAAGGTCACAAAGGTGGTGTGAATAATTTGCATAAACTACGCAATTTTTGGACGTTTCGTAAATGGCCAATAACATTGGAATGGTGCAGTTAGGATGGCATGATTTTAGGGTGCAAATTTGTAATGGCAAATTTCTGGGTTAGTGGGATCAAACAACATCTAAAGGACAGTCAAAGTCAAGTCTTACGAAAATGCACATGCTTATTTTAGGAGTTACAGTTCAAAGAAATAAAAAAACCGTCCCAATTTTGCGATATGTGATAGAGCTCTGTGTGTACATAGCGAAAACCAACTCCCGCTTGATCTGACACTGGTCTTTAAGTTTACCAAGAGGGCCAAAGGTCAATTTTGAACTTTTGAGCGATAGCATAGGGACCTGTGGATCTGATTGAATAATGCTTTTGGGGCTCGGTGCATCACATCGAGGAAACCATTTCATTAGAAAATTGTCGATCATCAAAGGTCATTTAAGGTAAAAAAACGGCCATAATAATCAAAATTTTCGCAACAACTTCTAGTGACTGTATGCGATATGGCTGAAATTTTGGGATGTAATGCATTTCATCAAGGGTAACATTTTCATGTGAACTGTTATGTCATCAAACGTCATTCAGGGTCACTATAGACAAAAAAAATGCTAAATATAGACATTTCTGCAACAAAACTTCCAAAAACTGTATGCGAATCTGACTGATTTGTTGAGGAAGGGTTGTGATATCGAGGGAATATTTTCATGAAAACTGTTGGTCAATAAAAGGTAGTTAAGGCTAATGATCAGATGTTCATTAAATCCTAATTATTATTTCCAAAAAGATTTCTCTAATCCCTTCCTTGGGGTGCATAACTGCCTCCTTTGAAACAATTTTCACTGCCCTACTGTATGGAAACATCCCCATGGCAGCACACAGCAAGGCGTTGTGTATTGTCAACCCCATAGCCCAAAAACAGTATATTACTCCAGCTGTCTTCAGGCCAATCAGGAGACACCATTCTCTGTATGAACTCTTCAGAAAGAGTGTCAAGAGAGTATTTACCGGAAGCTTAGTAAACAAATTCGTGACCAGATAATTATTGGCAGAGAGGGGCGCCAAAAGAAAAGGTTTGACAGGCTGGAGCAATGGAGAAGTTTTTAACTGTGGGCTCAGAAAGTATCCTACCATTGATTCAGGATGCTGTAATGATTTGTTGGGAAATAGTATGGGAATGCTAAATCACTGAAAGACATCGGCATCTTGAAAATTGGCTTGGACATCACTGTCTTGGTAAAATGTGGCATTTTGATGAAAGAATCGAGTCAACCGGCTGAAAATTTTGTAATTTTTCCATATATGTATGTTTCTGGTCAAAAAAAATTTTGTGTCCACAATTTTCATGTCTCGAATTGTTTTGCCCCACCTCCGCGCTATATAGTTGACCATACATCAGTCACGTTTAAAACCCTCATACTGATGTGGCATAATACCCTATCCTTGGTGTTGGTTTCCGTTTTGATATTGCATCAGGGAGCTGTGATCTTTTACAAGAAGCAGCACATCAGGTTGACAAAGCCAGACATTATTTATAAACAATAAGGGTTCGTTTAGAAAGAAGTGACTCAATTATAGCCATTAGTTTATGTGAAGAGTTGATATTGAGGCAATCTGAGTAGAAATATGTTAGACCTTCGTGTTATGGTCAGATTTCACCTCATAAGAATTTTTTCACCGTCGCCAATATTGGGGGGGTATTCGATGTACATTGTCCCCCCCCCCCCCCCCCCCTTACCCCCATATATGGGGGTCTCTGATCAAACTTATGTGTGGGATGTGGAGTTAGATATCATTACAATGGCACCGTGAAGGACACGGCCAGTGATTTTTCTCCGGTTGACTTTAAGTTGTGTGTAACCTGAAATGTATTGTTTCATTCTAGGATCTTAAAGATGAGGGACGAAGATACAGTATGTTACCAGGGGGGTATGTTCACTCAATACTTTTCACAATTGTTAGACTAGACTAGGGGACTAGGGTTTAATCGCCAACTGGGACCTTGGAATGATCTCCCATGTTTTTCAGGACCAATGGAAGTCCACACCCAACAAGTGTCTCATATGAATCTGACAAGTAAGAAAAAATTGTGAATATTCCGGAAGTTCGACCTACAGTGACCTTGAATCTGCCATGTTTTTCAGGAACCATCTAAAGTCCACACCCACCAAGTTTTTGGGAATGAGATAAACTTTATTTTTTTCCCTCATTTTGACCCCAGATGCCCTTTCCTTTTAAATTAGTGTCAAACTTGTCTTAAAGATACACCCACCACCAAGTTTTGTGTAAAACCTTGATTCTTAGCAGTTATTATGGCACCAGGCAACCCACTCTTTCGAACTATCCGGGATTAACTTTAGGCGGAACTAATGTAGTCCAAAGTTTCAGATCAATCGGATTAAGCGATGTATGCCCTAACACAAAAAATCTTTCTAGCGGCAGATGGGGACCGCGGCCGGATGCTAATGGTCACAGTGAAGGCGAAAACATAATATATCCGAAGGGGGTATTCATTCAAGGGGTGAGCTACCGCCCCTTTGTCACCCTGTCAAAGTTGAATATGTTCTATGTCCATGCTTTCACCTCAGGTCCAGTGGTGCAAGGCAGAGACCAAGAAGGCGATGATGAGGAAGGGTACGGCGGCTGTGAAGGACAAGATGCAGTACGTGAAGTTGGTTGCAGTCGGACGGCCATGGAGTTCATTGTTTTAAGAGGGACCATGCCTTGACATCTGGGGACCATTCACGGCTATGCTCAGTGGACCAGTTAACGAGCAGAATTCAGAACCTAGAACATGTTCAAACAAGAACTGTGCACTTTAAAAATTTGGTTGTCTCTGACAGAATACTTTCTTTTCAACCTAATACAAACTATACACTTGCAGTATAGTTTGTGCAATACTGGTATTGTTCCAATAGATGCCGGGTTTGCAATTTATACCAAATTTGCTACGCTATTATGATGAACGGATCTAAGTCAGACAGAGTGTTTTGGACTTTGCGATCGTTCTTGGACGACTTCGTTGCATAGTAGTGGTTGAGTAGGGTGTTTTCTAACTGTTGGAGGGCTTTCGGGAGCTAAGACATGTTACAAGGTGAAATTTCTTACACTGCTGGAACCCATTGTTTTACTTGTATGTGATTTAACCTATCCACCTAGCATACCCTTTCAGCATAGGAACCAGTTGCCAGTTGCCTCCTAGAGACGCATTACGACCCAGCTTCAGGGTGTTCGTTTAGGGTATTGTCCTACCGGTGGGACGAGCCAAGTAGGGAATATGGACCTTGGTTGGGGACTTCCTAATTCTTTCCGAACAGATGGTTTCTGTGGAAAATTATCCAATAAGGATTACAAACCTTTGTACAGGACTCATTATCTCTGGCTGAGGTGCCTGACTCTGGAGCTTTAGCCCCACTGTAGGTGTTACCTACTGTACCACTAGAGTCTAGACCCATAGCAGGCGCGGGTACAGGTTTTCCGAGTTGTGTAGATTGGGCTGATATTCGTGCTGAGAATACCCAGTGCAGAAGACCAATCCTATGTGCCCTACTTGCACATCACGAGCATGGTAGCCCTAATTCCCCTTCGCATGGCTCTAGGACCTCCTGTGCCCTGGAAGTTGAGGATTCTAGTGCTCTCTTGTGCAATCCGAGGCTCCTCTGGGACCATTTTAGCGTGATTTGGTTGACAGATTCTAGAAATTACAAGAATTTCATATTGATTATGCATCATTAATATACGTCTGGGAATATTCTGGCCTAGGTCAAGTCTGGTGGCCCTTAGATGTAGGCTGGGCTCTTCAGTTTGCTAAGTCCTTTTTGGCGTTTGTCAAAGAAGCTGTGAATTCGAGATGCTCTCTAGTGGCAATCTTGAGGCTTATTTGGGAACTTTTTTCGTTATTGGTTTACAGTATCCTAGAAAATTATCAGATGATCCAAATAATTCTGTGCATCAACCCCAAATTCGGAATACTAATAGGTGAAGGTCAGTCGGCCTTGATGTATCGGGGAATTGTCTGTGTTGCCATATCACAGACCAAGACACCTAGTGCGCGCGTTGGCGTGTCATGCATTACAAGCGCAGTGTCGCAAATTCTCTTCGTCTTCGTCTTCTTCTTTCCTCCATTGGAATTATGACCACTGACTATCGGGTTGGGTCTTAAGCTGGCGGTTCCTCCCTGGTTCCGCTGAAAAAGTGCACATTCCTAGGAGAGAAAGATGGAGAGCCTACCAAGTGGCGGGCAGGTTCCCTACAAGCCCTGGGATAGGCGTTGATTCGGGCGATTGACTTTGCCAGTTTTGGACCAGGGAGGTGCGCGGTCGAGGAGAAACGGGAAGAGGAGAGAGAAGAGGACAAGATAGTGCTGAGACAGAGCTGTCAGGCCGTGTGTCTCAGACTGCATAAAATTGATCTTTTGCTATGTTACACGCTGAGGGGACAGGCGCAAGGTACATTAACATGTCTTTTACTAGAGACAAAAAAAAAATTAGCACCTTGATTCTAAATCGTAAATTCCTTTGGATACCTGGGATGGAAATACCAAAATTTCACAACCCTACTGGCAATGATACCCGATGGATCATGGATTCCTAGTTAGCATTAACAAGAAATATTTTCCTGTGACAGGTCAGTTTGCTGAGAATGAAACCAACGAGGTGCATTTCAAAGAAATCCCGTGAGTACCTTCAACGAGGATGATTGCATTGACCTTTATTGTAGAGCTCTCTCCCATCCAGATGCGCAATTCACAACCTTCTCATGAGCCAAATGAAGATCAATTATAAAACGAGGCATCTACAATATATACTACACTTTTCAATTCCTTGATGAAGTCAGTAGAATCCATGCAGTCATGACAGTGTGTGGTGTGTATGTATCGACCCCACCTGGATGGATGAAGCTCATACTTGTATATGTATTCCCCATGATGAGTACATGAACCCTATTGTTTTGAGGTCAGGTCAGAGGTCACCAGAAGTCAACAGTCCAGAACAGTTGGTCAGATGAAGTTGAAATTTTGTATATAGCTTCTTTTGGGGAGTAAAGATCCCCATCGTTTTTGGTTTAGGTCGGTGGTGAATTTGGTCACGAATTGAAAATTTGTGAAAAGTCAATATTTTGGCCAATTTTGGCTTGTAAGCACGATAACTCGACCCCACCTGGATGGATGAAGCTCATGCTAGGTATGTGTATTTCTCCTGATGAATACATGGACCCCATTGTTTTGAGGGTCAGGTCAAAGGTCATCTGAGTACAGATCCCATCGTTTTTGGTTTAGTTCCGTTGGTGAATTTTGGTCACGAATTGAAAATTTGTGAAAAGTCAATATTTTAGCCAATTTTGGTTGTAAGCACGATAACTTGACCCCACCTGGATGGATGAAGCTCATGCTAGGTATGTGTATTTCTCCTGATGAATACATGGACCCCATTGTTTTGAGGGTCAGGTCATAAGTAATCTGAGGTCCCTAGAGGTCAAAGGTTGAAAACCTTGAAATTTAGTGTGTGTAGCTTTCTTATCAAAAGTATAGGAACCCTATTGGTTGGTTGGCAAAAATGGGAAATGTGTCAGATGGTATGGTTCCCATATGAGATGGTAAATCTCCATTTGCCTTGTGTCTGACTATAGAGTTGTCAGAAGAGTCAAGGAATCATTAATCCTTTTGGCTTTTCTGGTTTTGCAGGCCGGAAAAGATTTATTCACTATTGGAAATTATCATTATCATCAAAATGTGTCTTCATATCAGAAAAAAGTTTTTTTTATTTACTACTGTTCACCATCCTGGCCTCTTTTGCTGATGGCCCCCTGAATTGATATTTTATGATTACGCCTATCCAAAGAGTGGGATTAAATAGACTTTTTTGAGACACGGACCAATGTTTTTTTGTACTGATCACTGCTAATCATACTCGTCATTGTGTCCATCAGTCACATGTTTCTCTGCAAGGTCGGCACCTACTTCACCTACAAGTTCAGTACACCAACAGTTCAACAGATATCCCAGAGTTCCAATCAGCCCGACCCGCCCTGGAGCTGCTCATGGCTGCCAACTTCCTGGACTTTCTGAAAAACTGAGTCACCAATCCAGCCCTCGCTGAGAGCCGTAGTGAAATGTGGTGTGGATTAAGATCCCCTAAAATGAGATGGCCCCTATTTTTTCAACTACGTGGGAAAGGGGGGCGGCCAGAGTTGTTGTTCGTTTTCTACGCTCGATCTCAATCCACCTTCATGGAACAGTCACCCAAGTTATTTACTATTTTATAATAGGGACCTTTAGATTTCACCACCAGTAGGGCGTTTAGTTTTCTACACGTGTCATGTGCCAGTTGCGTGATGAATGCGCGGCATTTTACGATAGCGCGTTCGTAGTGATCGTAAAATTATCCAGGATTCCGTTGTTTAGCCTGCTGAATAATGCCGCGCGCTGGGTTCACGTTCACTTCGTATGGACAAGGTGAAAAGTGAGTGACTCCCTTTTGGATTGGACGTTGTACGCAGTTTTTGGTGAGGTGCGCATGCGCAGTAGGTTTTAACTTTGCTGTCGTGAATTTAAATCCCCTAATGTATCTATGCCAGCGCACGTGCGCATGCTCCAACTGACCTTGTTGGTATAATTTGAGGGCTACCGTTATGGGCCTGTGGCTTAATTTCAGAATTTTCACCGTTCTCTCAAGGCATTTGTCCACTTCTCCCTTTCCCACCAGCTGTTGTAATTGAAAGTGTGAGAGGAGAGGGGAGGGGGGGGGGGATTTTTGGCAAAGTTTGGTGGCCAGCCAGTAAGTCAGCTTCTTCAGGGAATTTTGAGTTGATTTGGCGTCATTTCCACTGTTTAATGCAACCGTGAAGGTTTTCGTTAGTAATAGCACTCAATAGTCTGTGAATCCATATGGGAGAGGAGTATTTATGTCATTAGAAAGTAGGCCCACCCTTTGAAAGAAAAAAACACTTACTCCCATCTACAATTTCTCCATAGTCATTAAAAAGATAACACTGTATCAATAGTTTGTGTACCATGTCAATAGTCTGTTTCTTGGCTGTACTTTATAACTTATCAAGTATAAACTTAGCTTTAAATGTCTCTCTTAGGAGTGCCGACGCTGTGGTAATGCACTCATCTGCTGCCCTAACCGGGGAAGGGTCTAGGGTATTGACTGTGTGGCACTTCTTGTGTAGCATGTAGGAGTGTCCAGGTGGACTGTCTTAGTGTAACCCAGTGCAATTTAGCATCATTGAAGCTAAATTTCTGATGCAAGGTTTGTCACTTCAAAGTTGAAAGTTATTATGATGGCACACCAAATTCTGTTTGCCATGATCTAGCCTACATACCGAAATCCTGTACTAATCCCCGCTATGAGGTTTATCTTGGACAGCCCTACCTTGCACCACAGGCTGGGAATTCCTGTCCACTAGTAACAAACTTTGTATAACATGCCAGTGCTACTGATGGTGTAACACAGAATTAAAAAACACTGAATGTGAAAATAATGGAAGGCTTGTCCCCTCCATTGTCCCACACCAACCCATCTGCGACAGAGGGTGGGACCTTGCGAGGTGACATTGAAGTGGCAGCTCCATTGGGGAAGCCTCCCCACTCCCCTCCCCCGGGCGGCGCAAGACGTTACTGAAATGTGTTCCCAGATGTGCTCTATATAAGAGTTGACAAGTTACTAGAATGAATATATATGGGCATTTGAGACCATGCATGGTTCGTGATTGATGAAGACGGCTTGTACAAGTACAGGATATTGGTACGAATCAATCCACCTCTCATGGCTGTGGGGGGGGGAGGGGGGGGGTACTGCCTTAAGCCCTGGTCACACTATAACGATATCGTGGTGTGCAGCGATCCAATTTTTCCGTTCTTGGTTCGAATGCCAATCTGTGGTTATAATGGAGAAATCACCCAAGCATATATCAAGGACCCGATTCGCTATTTGTAGAACCCACTCAATGTTGAATCGTTCTTTCCTAACTTAAGATATTCACTCAGCTCGTTTTTATCGGAGAGCTACACGATTTATCGTCCCATTTTTATTGTTTTTTTTGCTATGACGTCACCAAGGAACGATGGTTCGTTAAGTCACTTATGATTTGGTGATGGTATTTAAGTACTTCACAAATTCATATCATTTATTACGACATTTATTACCAATACCTGATTTTTTTGCCTAAACGAGAAAAAAATTGTGTAGCAATCCGATAAAAATCGTTATAATGTGACCGCTTTACCCTATTCATTCCACTGTCTGGACCTCGCGTGAAGCAAATACCTGCCTGGGCTTCATTCTCTTGTCATATGGGAGGATATTATTGTGAAAGATGACGCTTCTTCCTGTCCTCATTCAAATTCGATTCATGCTTATTTTCATGGAAGTATCATTACATTCTGAGGGTGTGTCCATATTGTTGAGTGTGTAGGAAATTCATATTACAGTTGGGATCTCGTAAAATTTATTCCGGATCAGGTTGGCCCAGAAGAAGAACAGTAGTGTAGTAGCGGAAACCCGTCGGGAGGGTTCAAATTCATGTTTGAGAATGACCCAGTGTTATTTACAGCCTAGTAAGTGGAATGACTGGGCAAGCGATTTGTTGTTCTCTACATAAAAACAATACCGTGACCTATCCGATTAACTTCATTTGGACAAAAATACCTTGGCTCGCATATCATCTTCTGGCAAACATTTCCATCATTTCATTGATGGAACCTTCCTTTACTTACAGCCTAAAGGATGGACCATCTCATCAATAAATGCGATGACAGGTCCACATAGCTTCGAACCACAAGTTGCTTGTCCAGGGTGGGGGTAAGCTTTGTACTTGGTCTGTGTTATATAACCATATTTTTACTATCATAATTTTATTGAAAGAACGATCAATATGGATTTTGTTTACTATGCTGTGTGTAAAATACATTTTTCAAAAACCAAATGGGAAAGGTTGTTTCTGACCTATTTCTGTCTCGTCTGAATGAATTTCAAGAAGAACTTATTCCAAACTCTGTACCAGTGTGTACGTATTAGGGTTGTGTGAACAGGATCCGCTTAGTTCTTGGAAGTGAGAGTCAATAGCTTCATTTTACGAACAGACATGTGACGTAAATCATATCCAGCTAATCCAGCAAGATAGTTACATTATTCAAGTTGTATCTGATGACATTCGTCTCGCCTGAACAAGGTTCAGGAAAAGACTTGGCGATCAGTCTGGAGGGTGTTGTGTGTAGCCCTCTTTCGTTAGCGGATTTGATAAAATTTGTACGAGCAATTCATAATATGGTTTACTTTAGTCCCAAAACTGTAGGAGGATTCAGTGTCTAGGAGGTTATTTAATGTGTCTAATTTTATGCCAAAATTTTTGCCAGATTTTCTAAAACCGGTGGGTAGGGTTTACCACGAAAGAAACCAAGATTGCGAGAAACGGGGGGGGGGGGGGGCCTCGTTTGCACATCTAATAAGGGGTAATTTGTGGCTTCGATATTTCAATGTATGACATACAAGATGCTATGGTAATTTTGGTGCTGATTGCATCGCCTTGGTCAACGTTCAAGAGCGGAAGAATGACACAGAGTTATATCAGCCGGGTCCTGGAGTTTGATGATTGGCAAGTAAAACAGCTGGTCCTTTGAGCAGGGGTTGGAGTTGGTACACCGCTCATCCGAGCACTAGTCAAGAAAAAAGGTGAGATAGCGCTGGTGCTCGTCAACGAGCGATAAGGCCATGTTACTCGATGAAGCCTGACAGTTGGAAGGTGGTGCTCTATCCCCTAGGGGGAAGGCTTTCATTTCATGCCCTGATATGCAGATACATTCTCAGTCGTCTAACCATCAAAGGCATTCAGGGCCTTTCAATTTGTGTCTCGCCTGAATGAAATTCAGGAAGAGACTCGTGGTCACTATGGAGTGTGTGTGCGTATGTCACACTTTCTCGTTAGCAGGATTTCTCACAAACCTCGAGGGTTTGAAGAAATTTGTGGGAGAACACGGGGTGGGTGTAACGATTGATTAGATTTTGGGCAGCAAACTCATTAAGTTGGGTAATTGCTCGTTAGCAAGATTACGCAAGAACTGTATGTGCTACAGTGATTTAGATTGGCATGTAGGACTGGATGACAGGTAGATGAACTGATTAGATTTTCCGCCTAAAATATGCCGAATTAAGTGGTCTATTTGCATAAATTATGAGTTTTTCAAGTTTGTCGGATTTTCCCAAAACTGGGTGGATGTGGTCGACCATGGTTCCCGAGAAATTTAAAAGTGAAGTCGGGGTCACTGGAGGTCATTGATGTGTCTAATTTGCATATTTTATGCAGTTTTTGAAAGCTTGTTGGATTTCCACAAAACTGGGTAGATGTATTCACCTGATCCTGATCATTTGGAAGGTAGAGCTGGTCAGTAGAGGTCATTGTATGTGCCTAATTTGCATAATATATTCAATTTCCAACTTGGTAAGAATTTTCGCCAAATATGGGTAGGTATGGTCCGTTAACATTTTCTGAATCTGATGTACACAGATGTATCTGATGTATAGATGTTCATGAATTTGATGAATTCCATCATATAATAGCGCCTGATCGAATAAGCATTGAGGAACGAGTAAACCAAGCTCTGTGACAATTGTTCTGTTATAAGCTGCCCCAAGCAAACCATCTCTTACCCCAACCCCAATTTTGATTAGGTTGATTAGACCTTCAGAAATACTGTAACATTTTCTTTCCTCTCTTGCCAGGGGACAAATGTGGAGGTTTCCTCAAGATTATTTTGGAACATCCTTGAAGGCTGAATGGGGTAGTTTGTTGAGTGGTGGGGGAGGTGTTTGTTGCCTGGCATGGGGGGGGGGGGGATGGCATTTGTCCTGCTGCTTGGAAAATGAAAGGCAATGAATAATGAAGTAAAGGATTTTAAAAGGCAAAGAAGCCTGGGTGCTAAGGGGTTTAGAACATTTCGAGTTGGATGTTGGGTCAAAGAAGTTGACTGAGCGATTTGGGTATTTATGGAGAGAGGGGGGGGGGGGGGGGGGGGCTTAAGAAGAAAAAAGCATTAGGGGACTTTGTAATAAGAGTCAAACTTATTGGTCAGTTATGTGAGGAATTTTATGTGTATATGTGAAATATGTGATGTTCGTTTGACATGACTGGTCATGCAGGAACTCGTTGGTTGTGTATATTGTGTAGTGTAGTGAATAATAGAAACCACCGATCGTGCAACCAGGTGAGACACTTGGCGATCGCCTTGTAAAGAATTCCAACTTGTCAGGAATGCCTTCAATGTAATTGATGGAGGACTCGATGGCTGGTTACGGTACGGTAATAACAGCCTAGGATGGCACAAAGCTGATAATTGATTCAGTTCAACTGTGGATGTATACCATCCTCCTTCAGAAGGCTAAAATGGTTTGACACAAGCTTTTCATGAACTAGAGAATGGAGGCAAGGGCGGCGGGGGCGGGGGGGGGGGGGGGGGGGGACGGCTTCCCCCAATGATTGGGTTAGGGGGACGCAATGAATTTTGCCCCCCCCCCCCCCCCCCAATATTGAGTCCGAGCTATTTCGCTGACACTTGTATCCGAATATCCAGCAGTAACCAGGTTTAAACAAATGCATTGATTGATGACCTAAACGATCATAGTTGAGTTGAATTTGCGCTCCATTTTCAAAATTTTTGCGCGCTGCGCCGAGGGCTCTCTGTGGCGTAGTGTTCAGAAATTATGATGTGCTTCTTCAGACAATATGTTCCTTAACAAAAAATGCCTGGAACTACTCTGGGTGTTCTTAATATCAAGGAAAGACGGTCAGATCTCCTCCAATCCCTATCGTTTACATACGAGGGCTTCACCAGCTTGGTGGGTCAGACTCCTCATTGGACGTTGTCAAACAAATTGCTATCTTGAGGTGAAGGGGCTTGGTCTACCAATTGGCGGATCGGTGATTTTTTATTTATGGTGAGAATCAACATGTTGACAGTTTGAGTACACGGTGCAAATACTATCACTATGAGGCACACGGTGCGGCACGAAAATGCAGCCAGGGGACGTCACAAAATGCGTGTGTCGAATGAAATGATTCAAAATCAAGTGAAGAAAAGGCTGTCCAAAGTTTGAGGTCAAAATTGCCTGAATGTTTGATGCAATGCCCAAAGTGAAACTTGTTGTTTTGAAGGAAAGGAATGTCTGGGGGCGACAGGGATAAGGGCTACCACCTAACGGGACCTGTGATTTGTTTGGCAAAATATGGTCTATCTGCGATTTAGTATCGTATTCGGCAATCAATTATGGGTGCGACCACTTATTGGAAGTTAGTGCGTGCATGGTACACATACTAAGGGGGCGGGCTCACGGTGCGGGGGAAACCCCATAAAATAGCCACGCAGATTCGGCCGGGAAACCGCCCACAGTTTCGTGCAAAGACAAGTTTATAACAGAGATGCCTGCGTAGATGGAATGTCCAAAAGTGTTAAATTCCGCGCCGCGCTTCACGCGCAGTTGCGGTTTATCTTCCGTTATACTCATTTGTTCACAAGTCTGGTCCAAGTAGGAGTCGTCCCTCCATGCGCTGTGTCCTATCGGTCAGTGCAATGTCGTCGGCAAATTGGATCCTGCAAAAGTAGTGATGGTGGCAGGCCATTTCGATTGATCCTTGACTGAAACCTCATTTGCATCGTATTTCGAATGTCCAGCACCCAAGCAAAACCTTGAAATCAAGCCCCTATTGATCCGAAATAAAAATTGTTATCAATGTTAGGAAAGCTGCTGACTGTCCCATAACGGCATGGGAAGTGCCGTTCCTGCAATCTAGGGGGTCTGTCAAAGAAAAATTTTCTTGTACGATACGCGCCAACCTGTGGTGGCGCTTCGCTTAGATGGATTCATATTTGGGCCCGTCCTCCTCAACCGCCAACACAAAATCGCCGACCTTGGAGTATGGTATATTGCAGGGACAATCTGGAACGGAATCGCTTTGCCTGCCCACATCCCCCTTCCCCCGATCCCTGATGAGAGAGATGAGAGTGAATCTAGCAACAGAATTAACTGAGGGCTGATGAGAGGGCATCTAGCAACAGAATTAATTGAGGGCTGATGAGAGTGCATCTAGCAACAGAATTAACTGAGGGCTGATGAGAGTGCATCTAGCAACAGAATTAACTGAGGGCTGATGAGAGTGCATCTAGCAACAGAATTAACTGAGGGCTGAGAGAATGCGTAGCAATATAATAAATCAGGAGTGTTTATCATGTGGATAAATTACAATCGACTGTTGATTAACCTGTCCATTCAATATAACGCACATTACATTTATTAATGGTGCTGTAGCTCAAAGTATAAAAAATGTTCCAAGATCATGCGGCCAAGATGGATGTTTCAAAACGAACACCATGGCTATGTGACCATGGAGGACCATGAGATTCAAATGGCCAAGATGTCTCAGCAGTCAAACATATCCACATGACGGGCCACACGGGGCCTTGCACCCGTAGGTACCGCGGGTGTTAGACCATCAATTTGACGAAACATCAGCACTGTGAAAACAGAATTTGCAGGAGATACGAGATGTTGCAGTATTTCATGTATGGGGCCCTAGAACCCCAAACTGGACTGCTCCTATGGCCTCTATCGAAGGATGAGTAAATGTAACTATGAAGAAATTCAATGAAGCTGTGGAAGGAGATGGCATTTCAAAGTACCATTGTGTTGAAATTTCATAAAAAGGCAGTCGAGCTCAAGGGAAGTTTGCGACCAAAATTCTGAGCACCCCGAAAGTAAAGCTGTTAGACAATCGTTTTGACCGAATGTCGTGCGGGCGTAATTCCAAAGGGCCACACTGGGTCTGGCGTCCTAAATCTCGGGCACCCTGAAGGTACGGATAATCATGATGCCGAAAGCAGCGCCTGTGCAACAACATTTTATAGGAGATACAAGACCTGGCCCCCAAACTGGGCCCTGGGCTCAAAATTCCAGAATACCCTCAATAGCCCTACCCAGCAACCAATACATGTAACTTTGAAGAAAATCCATTGAAGCTTGTGGGGCCGGGGGAATGCATTTCGAGTATCATTGAATGAAATTTTATAAATGGTGGATCAGAAATTATTGAACATCCTGGAGGTCCGGCTGTTAGGACAATACTCATGACTGCCACTCAGCACTGGTGCACCAACCATTTGTAGGAGATACTTTTTAAATACGGCCTATTTGCCCGTTTAATGACTGACCTTCACCAAAAGTCAAACATGTCCCAATGGTCGACGATCATTGTGTCCAAGTTGGGTCACATCCATCACAGCAATGACAGTTTAGGAGCCAAAAGGCCAAAATGTTGCACACTGATTAGATTTGAGTAGCTAGATAGAGTGACATGCAGTTCCGATAGAAAAAAAAACAGAAAAAGAATGAAGTAACCACTCACGAATGAAATTAACAACATTCTTTAGACTTTATTCATACTTATCTTTAACTGAAACTTTTCCCTATCCATCCACTAACCAACTCTTTCGGTGCGGCATATAAACAGTAGTATTTATTCCTTTTATTTCTACTCGTTATTGGCTATCATTCACAGTCTAGGTTTAGGTAGTTTAAATGTACATAATAAGCGACCAATAACATTTGACATGCGCAGTGTACTTGACAGTATGATCAGATGAGCTCAATATAATCTGAGCAAAACCTTTGGATGCCAGATACAAAGAAGGGCACAACAAATGTGTCACTTTTATGAACATATTTGCAGAAATAATTATAAAACCCTAGGAGCAAGTTCAATTATAAGTTCTAAAGGGGAAACTCCAGACAAGGGAAAACCAAGAAGTATGGTTCCAATGGACTTTTGAAAGACTGATTATCGTTCTTCACGCCCATTGGTGCATAGTCATAATACAGCGCAGTACTGTGCACATATTCTTGCCTGGAGTTCCCTTGATCGGTAATCTATAAAGATGCTGTTTTAAACTCGCTACCTTGAGGCGAACCACTTCACAGTGTTGCAATGTGGCAACTGGTGTGCAGGACTCGCAGGCAAGATAGTCTCTGATCAAATACTCTATGATCAAGCTTGGCTCTTATTCCAGAGATCAAAATAAGGATCAGAGTTGCAGGGGTTCTTTTCAAAAGAAAGAGCCCGTGGTTCGTGGAATCTGCCATGGAACCAGGGGGGTTATTTGGTAAGGACCAGGGGCTCTGATACTTTTCCCTTGACTTCTGCATTGAGGAGCACCAGGGCTTCAAATGAGAAAATCAAGCCAGCGCTATCAAACCGAGCGAACCTGCATTACTACTGAAAAAGTGCTGGCTGCTTTTATTAGTTAGGCCAACAGAAATGTGACCAAGGGAAGCGACCCAGGGGCTATGCCCCCCCCCAAAAAAATGCCCCTGGTTATACAATTTCTTTGAGGACCTGAGGGTCTTGATGTAGTTTAGGGGGGAATAGCCCCTATCCCCGCTTGATCCTGATCTTGAAACCTGTCTGATTCTCAATAGAATGGGCGACATGTGAGTGTATCAAGTTCCCTCAAGTCTTGGGGTGGGTGTTAAGAGAGGCGGAGGGTGCTGCCGTCGTTGATAAACCACATTCCAACAAACTAGGAAAACTGCTACCCATTTTGTAACCAATTCTATGCGGGCCCCAAAATCCTACTTTTCAACACCAGCAAACTAGAGAGACCAGCCGCCAGATACTAAGTTCTGACACAAAAAAAGCTGGGTTAGCACATTTGTGGTGTCAAAATTCCAACATTAGTGCATTGAATTTCATAGCACCATCAAGAACAGCACCCCGAAGCACTCCTCACGTCATCACGGCGCCTGGACATAAGTACATATAAATTGATTTGATTTCTATGGGCGGTTCAGGAGCCAAGTAAGGCCCACCAAAGAACTGAGGCCCTATTGATTCTGGATGAGCACCAGCGGCAACTCGCTCTTCCTGACTGTACTCAGATGAATCGAGACGGGGTGTAAAACTGAACAAACCTGCTCCAGCCGATCAGTGAAATCTAGGATACGATGGACCACGTTCCCAGTACCTGAAAGAGCGAAGTTCCAGTTCAAAGCGATGCTCGCAGCAGAACGACGAGACCGTTGCACAAATCCCTAACAAACCCATGCAAAGTCCACTGAATAAAGCGGAGGCCACGAAGTGAAGACAAAGGCCTTGCCCACCACTACTGCGAGTACAGCAATCTAGGGGAAGATTATGGTCCGGTGACTGCCGGAATGTTTGCCTGCCAACGCATCACAATACAACTTGTGATTTTGCCTTCCGCTGCCAACATGTACTTTCCGTGCAGCAGGTCTGAGAGCAGTTCCAGTGAGATCTGCTGACAAATATTGCTTATGATCGTTTGATGTAACTGACAGCGCCCACAGTGTTCGTATAGTGTGCAGCCGAGGCACTGATCATTCTCTGCGCTCACACACAGGGTACCCTTGCACCTCTGTGGTTGTTCGTCATTCGGGACAAAACTTGATGCAAAGTTTGAAACAATGGCCCCAATTGCATATAGGTGGTGTTCATTCATTCAAGGTAAAATGATAACATTTGGAACCAGTTCCTCTCCCCTGGAATCCCCATTGAAAGAAAGGAGATATATTCAATCTCCAAGGCCAAACGTTTTGGTTCCTCGATGGTTCCCATTCAGCAGGATAGCATAATGGAACAATTCTGCTTTGATTGGCAGAACTAAGGTCCACGTAACATTAGCCCCCATCCACAGATCAACAACAGTCAATTCAAGTCAGAATGGGTAGGTAGGTGGGAATCTGGAGGCATGGGCTGAAATCTGTCATCACGCCTTGATGAGGACTCGGAGGTCACAGCTGGACCTACAGGTTTAGCTGCCACCCTTCCTTGCTAGTGAGTCAGCTGCTTCGAGTGCCAGGGCTGTTGCTAGGACCAGGGACGTACACCTGTGCAGAGGATAACGAATAGGGAGAAAAGAATCAAGACCTTGACAGTAGTGGCAAAAATGTAACAATTGAATCACGCAAGATGACAGAGACCTATAAACAAACTGACAAATGCAACTAAAACATAGTGTTTTCCCCAGTATAGTCCACATGATAGAGAGAGATCCTCAAGGGAATCGGAAAGAAGACTTGTTGACCTCGTTTGACTCCTTACCGATTGCATAAAAGTACCCTGTAAGGAACAAACACATATGAAAGTGTTAATAAAATAATATTTTTCCATTTTTAACAACAACAGATGCGTTTTCATATATTTGATATCATTTTTAATACAACTGCAAGGCCTTCTGCAGAGGGCTAATAACTAAAAAAATGATCTTTGGCGAGATTGTTCAAGTTGGATGACAGGTCACATATGCGCGTCACAATAATATTCCACATTTCAAATTTTACTGACCTGGAGTTGATCAAAAACAGCGAGGTTGATGAAGACTTATGCAAAATAACGGCAAATACGTCATTGTCAAACACATCACATCCAGTTTGATTATAACGGAATACATTATGTTTAATTTCGAACATTTAGCAGTGTTGTAACGACTCATGCATGAGTTGTCACTATTTTCCAAAGGGGGTAAATGCCTTCAAGCAACTTTGTGGAGATTCGTCCCCCCTTAAAACAGTACAATGACTAAAAGCACATGATCTCGTGAGTCATGATTCAATCACAAAGTAGTGACGACACTAAATTTAGATTTAAAAAAGTGGGAGAGTCCATCTTACCAGAGAGTTTCAAAGCGGATGCCAAGTCCTGTGATTCCCGGACCTTTGTTTTTTGATAATTACGACTACCAATTGTACAATTGCAATATTTATACTCATTTGGAGAGCAATATGTGCACAATTTTTCATGTTGAATTATCAATTTTAACTGGAAGGCTTGACGACCCAGTAGAGGAAAAAATAGCAAGGCTCCTTGTTTAAGAATAAGGAAGCAATTCACTGAATGTCACCCTAATTGACCGAGCACTTCACTTATTCAACCGTTTAATCTACGATGACTGGCTGTGGACCTCCCTTTGACCCCAAAACCCAAACTTGCCAGTTGCCCAAACAGCAGAAGAAATCAGGAAGCGACATTTTGTAACCACATTGCACATGTGTAATATCCGACATCAAGGACAGGGGCAAGGGACCTGCACTAGTGTGTAGGACACTCACAGAAGTGGAATGCAGTTGGCATACCAAACGTGGAGGTGGGGGGGGTGTGTCATGACCCTTGACCACTAATTTCAACCCATAAAAACCTTTCCTCACGTTCCAAGTATTGCAACGCACGTGTTCAGGGCCTAAATTTACATTCAATTGCCAATAGGGAATGGTGGAGATCTATAATGAGACTCACTCCCGCCCCGGGTTCCTGAACTGAGTGACCCCCCCCCTCCCCCTCAAGAATAGGAATCTCTGTGGTACGCCACTGTATGGTGTTACTGTTCAATTTGGCTATCATATAAAAACATATCAAACCTGTGCTTCTAATCAACCTGTTTCGCCATTGTCCCCAACAGCCCCATCCAATTGAGGTGATGTTGTAACTCACCCACTCCACGTCAACTTTCTCACAGAGGTTGCTTAAAACTGTAACTATTGTCAATCTTGTCGGACTTCTTACCCGTGCAGTTCCTCCACCCATTCTGCTTCCACTTCTGAATCCAGTCTGTGACAAGACCTGCATGGGGGACACGCACTAATCTTTTCATATCTAAGGACAACTGCATGCTAATAGGTACGACAAGGTTATATTAGTAGAAATGGAAACTAAATCTATCGGTCCAAGGTCCCATTTCAATATGATGTTTTCCCTATTGAATATTAGGTCCTTCCAAGTTTGGTGCCTTATGCAGAGGAATTGGGAGAATCCCAACCTGCCATGACGCATGACGTTATGTCATGTATTCATTGTTCATGTCTCTTTATAAGTCAACATTTAGCAAAGTTCTGTTGTCTTTCCTCTCACAAGTACCATCAACATCCCTACCAACCCACTCCAAGCAATCCCCTCCCATAGACCAATGCTTTTCAAAGTGAAAATACTGTGTGCTTTCACTGAAAACGAAGATGGTTTGAAGGGTTGTGTGCAAGTATGACCTAATTTATTTATGTATGATGGTATGGCTTCCGATCTATGCGCAAACACTTCACAGATTTCAAAAAGGACTGGAACTCTGTAATAGAAAGTTGTACGAACTTCGGTTTGGACTGGACGCATCACTTTTTTCCTCCAACTAATATATTAGCCTCTCATAAATCCTCGTCTTCAGTTGTCCTTCAACAACCAATAGTGTTCTAACACCTTTATGGATATTAATGTTTCTGTCTCTGGTCCCCGCCTTTCTGTGTAGGTCGCCAATCTTTCCGTAGGTGGCCTCCTACACGGATCCATTTGTTACAGTTTGTACGGCATTCTCGTTCACTGGAACGTCCGTCCTTCGGGGTCGATTTTTTCCAGTTTCCTTAAAAATCGCTTTTTTGCCGCTAGCGGACCGCCTTTCCAATATCCCCCATATTTACCGTCTCCTGCCTTCGAGGGTACAGCCTGAACTGGAATGCAGTGACTTGTGGAGCTGGCCTGTTCCCAGATCAGGTAGCATGTGGCTTCACATTCTGGTGGAAAAGGGCTTCACCTGTACGCGTATGCCCAGCAGGGTCTGCCACCCAAGTTGCACTCACTATCTGTAATCACAAGTCACTTCATGCTAGTGTCCCAGCCATTGGGGAGATGGGGGGGGGGGAGTTTGCCCCCTAGCAAAAAGGCGAAAAGGCCAGTCAGAAAAATTCGAGGCGGAGAAGGGGGAAATGAAGGAGGAAGAAGTGAAAAAAATCCAGCAATAGTCGGGAATATTTGATAATTGCACAAATAAGTGGTTCAAAATGGCCTTGGGGGTGATTGGGGTATGGTGAGGTACAAGGGAGCCTCCTTTTCCTGACACTATCAGAAAGTGTAGTGGTTACCTCCCCCTTATCACTTTCCTCAGAAGAGGGGTACCCAGAAAGAAGTGTCCAAATCGTGATCATCGTCTCGCCTGCATCATACTCCCAGCTACCGCCACTTCAAGCGAGGTCCCCATTGGTACATGAGACCCAATCGGGGAGGCCGCCTGTTCTGTCCATTACATAACAGCATTGCATGTAAAACCTTTGAATGGGTTAACTTACAATTAATAGTGTATTTTTGCTGTCTGTGTACAGTTTTTTTCAGCCTCGTACTCGCCCCTCTTGTCTGCCTGTTTCAATGGCCCGTCTATCAGCCTATGACAATAAATCACAAAAGAGTCATGTCATAGCCCAATTGCTACTGTATGTATTGTATTGTATTCTATGTTCGCATATTGAAATTCACACATTAATTCACCTTTAAGATATTAGTCTATACACGAATATTGCCTCTGAGTAATACTCCTACAGTGTCCTTCAACATTCCCACCACAACCATACTACTGGTCTAAAAGCGCTGTGACGCTAGTCTTGTCACGTTGATTGTTGTTCCTACTTTTTATATTCACGAATTACTAGCCCATTTGGTTAGCAGAGCAGATAATACCCGAGGGGCTATTTCAATGATCCATTGTTCGATGTTTCCCAAGTTTAAGTAATGTTTCCCAGGGTTCGATGTTCCCGAGGTTCGATTTCCCCGAGGTTCGATGTTCCGAGGTTCGATGATTCCAGGGTTCGATGTTTCCCGTTTCGTATGTTGCCCGTGTTCGTTTCCCAGAGTTCCCCGGTGAAAGTTCAGCAGTATCATTCGCCATATAGTCACCTCACCCACCCTACCCTACACAACCCAACCTTCATTTTTCCTGTTTGCGTTTGCCCTTCTCTCCTCTTTTTCTTTCTTTCCTTTTTCTCAGCATTCACGCTTGTTTTTTTTTCCCTTTTCCGCTCCCCCCCCGACACCCTCTCGATTTGTTCCCCCTCACCTACCCTATACCTGGAACCTTCATTTTGCTGTTTCATTTTCCTCTTTCTCTCGCATTCGCTGGACTTTTTCCTCCTCCCTCCCAACACCCTCTTGATTTTTCCTCCCCCGCTCACCCCCCCCATACACCAAAACCTTCATTGGTTCATCTTTTTCATTTTCCTCTTTCCCTTCCTTTTTGCTCGAATATGCTCGATTTTTTCCCTTCCCCCCGCTCCCGACACCCTCCTCAATTTTTTTCCCCCTCACCCTAACCCTATACCCATCCGCCTCCACTATATAGGCGTCGGATTAGGCTCAGTCGGTAGAGCTCCAGAAATCGATTGTTAGTTCGGGTTCGAATCCATCCCATTGAAGGCCCCCGAGGGTTTTTTTTTTTCGTATTGCTGTGAGACACCAGTGCTGTCCTCCTCGAATGTCTCACGCTAACCCACGTGTAAAGTGGGTACCTGCGAGGTAACGTAAGTAGGCGCCGCTACGTTGCTGCCAGGGGTGTAGTAGGTCGTGAGCGAACGTCACCCTGGGTGGTGCGGGCCAGGTCTTCATCAGGTTAACAATGATCAGGGGATAAGTCGCTAGTCGTATGAGAAGCGAGGAGGCGCGGCCTCGATAGAAGACTATAAACCCGAAACTTAATCTTAATCTTAATCTTAAACCGGTCCTTTTTTCATGTTTTCATTTCCTCCTTTTTTTCTTTCCTTTTTCTCGCATTCGCGTCCTTTTTTTTCCTCCTCCGCTCCCTGACACCCACTTTTTTCTATTTTTCTCTTCGTTTTCTCCGCAAGAGCGTGCCACTGCTCTGCGTTCCCTGACAGGGGTGGCTTATACTCCCCCACTGGCCCGCGGGGGCGGCCACTTTCCTGGACATGTGTTGTTGCTGTAATGCTTTGTCAGAATTAGATTCACAGACGCATCAACGCACTCCATTATTTTCATTGGCTTACTTGTCAGGAGAGGATCAAACCATACACTTTTATAGACCAGTACAGGAAAAGGTCTGGGTTCAGACCTGGACCATACTGCCTGATTGTAGAATCCTCCACCAGGTACATAGGGCCATTGCCTATAGGGGGTTTTGATGATTCCTTAGACAATTCTCTAGAGATGACCTTACCAACCCATGGATCTCAAAATGAATGTAGCTACTACGGCAGTTATATGAGAGCCTGACTCCACCAGTAAGTTCCGCATCTCTGATTGGGTCCCTTTCCCCGCCATTCGTGCGCTGATGTCGTTGCAGGCGTCAACCCAATGGACCCCTACCCCTGCTCGGGCTCCCCTGCGGCCGTTGTTGTGCAGGCCCCTCGTCCTGTTGGTATTACCTCCCCCCAATACCTCCACCTGTGGTAGCATTTTCAGCTACGCTTGAAGTGTGAATCAGAGTAAGATTATTAATTTGTGGCTTCCCAGTATGCGCCTCTCCATAAATATATCTATAATATATATATAGGCAAGGAGTATGTAGGTCGATATTTTATGAAAAATGGTAACACTCACTGAAGGTGTTCCAGAAACTTGCACTTGTGACTTTAGGTGAAGACTATGAGGCAGAGCAAATGAAATGTGGACAATGAATCGGGGCATATACCAGACAAATTTTCCTCACTCCTCACTTCCTTGTGTTCCATGGACTCTTACGCACTTTCCAGGGTGCACACAATACACGGACCATGTGCCCTCCTTCTCCAGTTAATATATCCGCTTCCATGGTTCTTACTTCTCCTCGTGATATTCCCAACCTGTAAATGCGCTGAACAAAACTGGTGGGCAGTAAACTCCAGTTGTGTTTTTGGACAGTATGTCTCTTTAATTCAAGCTGTTGTATTTTATTCGTACCTGATGATTCAATCATAATTATTTTTGACCCTTCCCATGACATTGGCAACTTTGGGTTGAGCTCCGCACATGCCTGTGCTGTTCGCTGCACTATTGGCAACTATAATCGACAGTAACAGTTTTCCAGCAGGCCCAGGCAGCCCGAGTTTGTTGAAGCACCCCCTCTATTACTGATCACTTGACATTTGAAGAGATCGCGAAAGACCCTTCTCACAGTATATGAAACGATAGGGGTTTATCTACATTTGAAATTTAGAGTGAAATTCACGTAGAAAGTGGCACACAACCCACCCTGTGTTTGGGGGAAAGGCAGTCATGCCACTGCAATGGGGAGATTATGTATACTATTACTGCCACAAGAATGGACTGCATACCAGACTCAATTCTGCACAAATCATGTTTAAAATTAATTCTCGAAGACTGCATCTTCCTTCTCTTCTTCTTTGCCAAAATTGTCAAGAAAAAAAAAGGTCTTCAAAAAGTGGTTGGTTGTGTCTGAAAAATAGAGGCGCGCTGGGGAGCACTCAATGTGAAAAAAATTGGGATTTTCTTAATTTGTATGCGAATCGACCGGATTACGCATGTACAACTGGTCAACCCCCTGCTAATGTTTTGGACCATGTAATTTTTCGAAAATTGGTGGACAGCAAGACAAATCTTGTAACGAATATATTTTGTTTGGGTGGAAATATTTATATATCTTCTGTCTGGCATTTTGCCCTCAGAAACTCCGCGTTTAATATACAGAGGTTGGCATGTAGACTTTTTCCTGTTACGGTAATGCTACTATACAGTGTGTTTTGTTAGGGGCCGATCATGGGTTTTCAACAGAGTATATTGGATAAATATCTGACTCAATCCCAATAGAAAATTTAACTTATTAATAATTCCAACAGCGGACGTCCCATCATCAAGAATTATCCAAATTTACCTGCACTGGATTAGAGATCTTTGTTGGGACGGGGGGCCGGCACTTGCTTCTTTACATCCCCTTGGGTGGGTTGCTCGCTCTTTCGCCTTCTTGCTTGGTTCTTCTTTCTCCATCAACCTCTTCCCTTACCTGCTTGACGGCCTCGGCAATCCTGAGAAGCCTGTCCACAGGGCAGCAGGGACAGTGATGGCTGACGCCATCAGCTACAGAATACAGTACAGTAGAGATTAAGTGTCACCAAAATCAATGTGATGTTCCATCAATCAAATATACAGCCTATCCCTGATCTTCTTGATGGCTCAGTCATCCTGAGGAGCCTGCATGACCACCGGGCAGCAGGGCCGTGGATGGAATCAAATACAGCCCTTATCTCTCTCTTACTCTCCTAATGGCCTCGGGAACCCTGAAAGCCTGTCTCACATGACTCGGTCAGGTTCGATCAGGAACAAAGTGATTACACCATTACTGGTAGCTCTGCAATAAGACTAACAGACAGACCCTGAGGATGAGGTTCTGGTACAGTCACCAATGTGTTTGGGTCAGTCAAAATCAAGTCATCTCTATGCACGATGGATGTGATATTACAGTATATACCCCAAAATCACCAGTTGTACCGATAAAGCTTTTAATAAGGTCCTGTATTAAGTCCCATAGTTATACACCAAATGCCTACCACACTTCATGCCAGGGTTCCTGCATTCTGGGCATCAATTCCCTGACTTTTTCATGACCAGATACAGGAATTTCATGACTTCTCGAGACATCTCACACGAATTCTCACCTGAACATCCAAAAAAGAGCCAAAGCAACCAACATTAACACTGTGAGAAGTGAAACATCACTTCATGAAAATTTCCATGACTCAACAACATTTTACTGAATTTCAAAACTTATCCAGGCCTGGATTTTTCATTAATGAAATTCCCCGCCCTTTCCCAGGTTTCCATGAGTCCGCAGGGACACTAGCCTGTTACTATGCATGATTGAGCCTGGCCAAATACCGTTACTGTACTCCGATGAAAAGTACTTCAACAAGGTATCCGTTGCTATTGGTTTGCATGTCATGGAGTTAGTTTCTTTTCCCTAATGTTTAACATCAGTGGGGCAAATGTAGAAGGCACCCCTGAGGACAAGACCCCCTCCTGGCAGTTTAAATTATCTATCCTCCCATCCAGATATTTTTCCTGAAAAATTTTTCCCCTGCTAAGTCCCAACAAGTTCAACTGTACATTTTTTAATAATTGCCCTCTGCTTGCATGGTGTACATTAAACTGTCTAAGAGACATGTCCCAACTGAACATGGCTATCACCTGGCATATGCCCATGATGCATAGCCCGAGGGAGGAATGAGTAGCCCGGAGCGAGGGAATGAGTACCGGAGCAGGGAAATGATAGCCCTGATTGGGGATGAGTAGCCGCCCGATTGGGGGAATGATAGCCCGAGTGGGGGAATGAGTAGCCCAAGTGGGGGAATGAGTAGCCCAAGCGGGGGAATGAGTAGCCCAAGCGGGGGAATGAGTAGCCCAAGCGGGGGAATGAGTAGCCCAAGCGGGGGAATGAGTAGCCCAAGTGGGGGAATGAGTAGCCCAAGTGGGGGAATGAGTAGCCCAAGTGGGGGAATGAGTAGCCCAAGTGGGGGAATGAGTAGCCCGAGCGGGGAATGGGGAGACCCGATCGGGGGAATGAGTAGCCCGGATTCGGGGGGAATAGTGCCGAGTGGGGGAATGAGTAGCCCAAGCGGGGGAATGAGTAGCCCAAGCGGGGGAATGAGTAGCCCGAGCAGGGGAATGAGTTAGAGTCACAGGGAGGATAGAGGAGTGGTTGGTGATTAAATGAACAATTGGCTATCCGCCAGCTCTCACCTGACAAACTGTTGCTTCCCGCAGTTGATTCTGCTCCCCTCGGGGTCGGGTGGTGGATAACGTTTTGTTTCGCTTGGAGAACGGCTTGAATTGGGTAACTGATTGACATCAGGGGAGTCCATGCTCCACACAGTTCTGTGCCTCTTCTATAGTGGCGAACTTCTTGAACCGGGCATTGGGAAACTTGACCACGTTAGCTGACAACTCTGCCCTATGACAGAGAGAAACTTGCCACAATTTAACAACAAACAAAAGAGAACCCAACTGCTATTTGACTATGTTACCGTAGTAATGGTAAAACCGTGGTGTTTACCTAGATGAGTAGGGGCCTATATAGGATCAACTGTTACTAGAAAGCACAATAAATTACTACTGGGCATAGAGCTATGAGTACTGGCGGAGTACTGTAACATGCAAC
The DNA here is from genome assembly GCA_026419785.1 of Sclerodactyla briareus. Classification (NCBI taxonomy): domain Eukaryota; kingdom Metazoa; phylum Echinodermata; class Holothuroidea; order Dendrochirotida; family Sclerodactylidae; genus Sclerodactyla; species Sclerodactyla briareus. Next base: position 44,515 of record JAODTK010005665.1, read on the forward strand.
AAATACGAAGAAATGGGTAGGGTGGTAACTAACTAGCTCTGTATGGAGCGCCAAATGGGACACCGTATTTTGCCCATCAGAGCCATATTTTGCCTCCCAAATATTGTGCTAATTGATTTTTGTCCCTCAAATATCGTGCTCTTGGATATTTTGCTTCCTGAATATCAAGCTTGGCGCAGGGTTGTGCAAGTATGACATAAGTTATTATGGCCTGATGGGATCATGTCGATCTTACGCAATACACATGCTCACATACACAAACTTCAAATGACTATAACTCCGTAACGGAAAGTCCTATGAACTTCCCGTTTTGACTAACGCATCAGTATTCATCATCCACTATTAAAATAGCCCATGTATAAATCACCTGCAGTTGCCATCAACTGTGATATACACCCCATCTCTTTCTCATATACCATGGAGACTCTGCAGTGGTGCACACCACAATTTTTCATTTTCAAAAAGAGTTGCATATACATTTATACAGGTATATATTAGATTTATTTTGTTGGAAAATGCTACTTTTTGCCTAGTGTGGACCATTAACAACATCCATGCCAAAGTGGAAGTTTGACCCATTCAGTAACACAATCTGTTCCTGCGAGTGAAAAAAAGCATAATTATTACAGAGATTTTTTCCTTGTGATACTGTTTCAGCCTGCATGGAGGGGGGAAGCAATTTAATCGGCAGCCTATTCGTCATATATTTGTCTACTTTATATTTTGCACATATTTAGGATACATATTGATTTTCTTTACTTACACTTCACTTTCATACACCCCATTGACAGGTTGTTATCACATTGTTTACACTCTAGGCCCACTTTTCATTTGTATTCCATCATCTGTACAAAGTATCTTTTCAAGCAGTTCCGTAATTCCCCTCTTGTGCTGAACAGATCTGTCGTGACCTTGAAAAAAAACGTGCACTGTTCCTTCGTTCATTGCTACTAGTACTCTGAAGATATAGGGCCCGAACAGGCTCTAACCCACTTATTGCAGTATGCGTGCTGGAAATTTCCGTGTTGATTAGAGAACCCAATGTTTAGGCAAACGTGCGAAATCATCATAGGGGCACTTTGTGTTAGCAGGTCGATGGAGCAAGCCATAAAAAATCACAATATTTCACTCATTGTGATGTAATCCTCGCCACCCAAAATCCTAGAGGTTTTTTCTCGTTATTCTACTTCAATAAAATGAGCAGAAATTTTGATGGAAATCCGATTTTTTCCAACTCAAATCAAACAATTATTTTGGTTTTTGTTGTTGTGGTTTTGGGCCGCAAGATCATGGTAGGCTGTGTTACGGCGTCAGAAAAACGCTGATTTTAATTCGGAATTTCTGCAATTTTTGTGGAGTAGATACCAAAACCAAATACAGGATTTTGGTGGCTATACACCCACAATTCGTGGAAATAATTAGTGATTTTTCTGGCGTTGCTCCACAAAGTGCCCGTATGAAAAGAGTTCGCATGTTGCCTATAGACTAGCTTGGTATGCTTTTTTGTTGCCATTATTTGGTGCTCCATACAATAATTTCAGTACATATGCTGTGCCATCGTTGCTCCAGATCCTCTGTGATTTACAAATTTACAGTATCTCAGGGGCCCCAAAAGTGATAAGCTGTATTTTGTTTAATCCTACATAGTCCATAGGCATACATGTGTAATTGAGACGATCTTTATGTATTCACATGTCACATGCCAGTAGGGGGGAGCCTTGGTAGTTGGAACATTTTTTTAAAATGAAAATCTGTATTTTCCAAAAATGAAAGCAATTTAGGAAACCATACCTAATGTTAGGAGACTACTTTACTTGGGTGTATCACAATTCACAAATGCAGCTCAGAAGCTGTGTGTGGTTGCTCTTCTCTATGGAGCTCATTCATAAGAAGTGTAGGTGATAGTCAGTCAACTAACCCCGCTATGCTGACCTCAGAGAAAATTGTTGTTCCCCCCCCACAAGGGCCAAGTTGGGCCTCTAGTGAAAATGGGCTTTTTGGAAAGGCCCTTTTGGCTACATTTCCCAATTATAACTCAATATGATGGGGGTGCATTGGGTAGAGGAGACCGTGGTCTATAAAACCCCATAAAACCGCTGACCTGGGGGGAAATTGTTGTGGGTCAACCAGAGGGCCCGTATTCGGGCCACTAGAGAAACATCAGGTTCTCAAGGCCCTTTCGGCCACTTTTCGAAATTGTAACTCAATCAAGGATGCAATGTGTGTACAGTGTAGCCGAGATTGTGGTTAATATAAGTAGGCCTACCCATAACCACTGACCTGGGGGGAAATTGTTGTTGCGCCCACCAGAGGGCCCGTAAATTGGGCTTCCATGGAATGCATATTGGGCCAAAAGCAAAATATTGCTTTGATTTGGAAAATCATTTCGTTCAGAATTTTTTGCAATTTTATGTTAAGTGGAATCACAAGAACAAAATCAGGATTTGGTGGCCATACAACCCACAAGTGGTGGAATTCCGTGACTTTACTGGCTTGCTCCATTGACTTGCTAAAATGAAGTGCCCCGGTGTCTGACGAGGAGTACGATGAGTTTTGCACGTGCCTATGGGCCGCCCTACAAGTGTGTAGGCTAATGACTTAACAGTGGCCCGTGGTTAGTAAAAATAAAATGACATTTTTTAAAATTATTGGCTGCCTACCATTTATCAAAATTCCAGTCTTCCAACCCTTGTTCACAGCATAGAAAAATTTCCCCATATTTAGGTATTTCGCAGCTGTCGAAACTGAAGCTTTAATCAGTGACAAACCATTTAACAATGACCTTAGGTAGTTTGTGAAAGAAACCTTTTCGGCTAATTTACTTCCACAGTACAGCGGAAAACTCGAAATGATAAAGCTTTGTAAATGGTTTCCAGTAAATCACTCTTCAAACAATACTGACCATGGATTTTATATTGACTGGATATCTCTTCTACTTACAAGAAATGCAACCTAGTGCGACCAGTGCAATAGCGCCCTCTTCACCGAAGGAAACTCCAGTTAGTGGGAAAAAGGCTATCGCGGGCAACAGGCTAAACATGCCGAATACACATTGTATAATCCACGGCTGTGTACCCGCACACATCCCAAGAACTGAGTGGGTGTTTGGCAACGATTGGTAGAGCGTTGACTTCCACCAGGGACGGGATTCGCAGTGGCGTCGCAAGGGGGGGGGGGGCCCTGGGGGCACGTGCCCCCCCCCCCCACGGATCTGTGCCCCCCCCCGTGTGCCCCCCCAATGAGATTTTTGGGGGTTTGTAGAAATAAAAATATGGCAAACAAAAAATAAAAAAAATATGCAACTGCTGACTGAGTGCTGACAATCATGTCATTGAATTTCTGTTTTTTTATTAGAAAATGAAATATTCAAATCGCTCAGAGCCCAGATCTACTAACTGACCTATCAATTTGATTCTGACGAATTGTTTCGGATCACTGGACACCAATCGTGGCTACGCAAATCCTCCTCGTTGATATACAATATACACAACCCGTGTTGATTTACTACGACAGCTTCGCAGTCTTTAAAAATATTAGCACACAAGGGACGTCGGAGCGGGGAGGGGGGGGGGGGTTGTCTCACCCCCCTAAAAAAAAATGGTCAGAGCGACCTTGCAGTTTGGAATTTCCGAATATCCAGTTGGAATTTTGACAGATCGCCAGATCGTAGATTTTATGACTTCTAGGTTCCCGAGGCCCAGTCACTTGTAAATTTATCCGACTCGACTACAAGGATTTTCTCATTCATGTAAAACGGTGAATACAAATTACAACAAGACTTGTAATTTTTACAGATAATTGGAAAAAATTTGCGCGCTTCGCGTGCATTTACAGTACTTCTCTTTCAATTAACCAACTCATGTTTACAAACGACCGACCTCCGTGATTGGCTGTCGGTATTGTATGACAATCATTGTATCTCTTGCTATTATTAGAGATTAGGAGCAGGGATTAGATTCGCGTGCAACCAATTCGGAAAAAGCTCGTAACAATGCTGGTATTGACCCACAAGCATTATTTTACATTAGGCTAGTGCAATTCGTATTCCGCATGGGATTAAAATATACAAATAGGCGTCCTGAGAGTCAGCTGAAGGCGTGGACAAACGATATCCTTTTATTCCAGATGTGCCGGGGTACCCCCCCCCCCCCCCAAAAAAAAAAATCGCGCTTCGCGTGCCACTGCTTAGATCTGAACAAATGTTCAAATTTCCACCAATACAAAATTTGATCAGAAACAAAATTCCGAGGTTTGGCAGCCCAAAATGCCTGGCAGTTAATTTCCGACCATCTGGGGGATGGGGCCACCAACAATTCGCTTGGGACGCTCCGCGCCAACCATTGCGGCGCTCCTTTTCCGATGGTATTTCTTTTGCCCCCCCACTAGAGAAATGTATCTTGCCTCCCTTGGTGCCACCAGTTGAAAAAAAATGGGGCGCACGGTACGGTACTACCTTATGCCTATTTGACGGTCCGCTGTAAGGTAAGAATTAAACCAACCCCCAAAGAAGAGCCTACTTCTTGCCCATGGAGCTCAGTAACAATTTGGCAGAAAAATCACAAAATCCCTGATATGTGCAGTCGCCATCTGAGGACGTGAAAATCAAAATTATTTCTGGAACGATGTGAATGTGGAGTTTTCAATATGCTCACAGCTCATGAATCATCTAAGCACCTCGAAATGCAAAATTCTCTAGAGTGGGAGGAGGGGTGGGGCCTCGGCGGTTCCTCTGAAAAGTGAGATCCAAATTTACTTAATCCTAGGTGCTGCCCTCGATTCGATTTGGCAGGCACAACAAATCGCATCTATGACATGTGAAAATTCGAAATTATTTCTGCGAATGAAGTGAGCTTTTTGGAGTGCTGTATTGGACCAAATTGCATCTACGGTCACAGGGAAATGCAAAATTTTGCAGAGGGAGGGGGACACCCCTCCCCTTAGACCCCTCCCCCAGATCCCTTATCACACTTCCGCATCCCGCTCCAAGTTACGTTTCTTACCCACGGATTGTTACTTAAGATTCGGCACTGCTTTCCGTGCTTGTTGTCCAGCCTGAGCTTATGGCGACCACCGGCCACTACGCGTTTCCAAAATAACTGATAGTTAATGTTAACTATCCACAAAATTGGCTATAAAAATTGGAATTGGCATTCAATCATTATTCATATGTCATGTTATGAACTGAAACAAGCGCAAGACTATATATTTTGTAGGGGATAACTGTATGTGTGTGTAGCTTGCACGGCGTCCTGTTTAATCTATGACAATTTCACGTTGGAACATGTTCAGTAACTTGGGAAACTTTTTCGTTGATGTGTGTATGTGACTGTAGGAGTATATGGGGGTAAAAGGATGGTATGTTGACAGGGCAATCCTCCTAATTTTTCATGTTATTATGGTGTATGCTTATGAGAAGCAATACTTAACTAATAACTAGTTTGGAATATTATTCAAAATAAATAGATAAAAGAATATGTGTAGTTCATTTTGGTTTGCCTTTGCTTATTTAATTATATATCACATCTAATGATGTGTACTGTTATATTGCAAGGCATTTTACCGATTTGTCCTCATCTTGAGACCATGAGGCTTGACATGGTGCATTTAATAATAGTTCTAATAGAGATGACTGATGTTTCTTATCGTGAAGGCACAAAATGGGGTGCGGATTGCAGAGGTGCCAGTAACACATCCACAATCCAAAGCAGTGACTTATCCATACCAATGACATTATCATGCCAGTCTTTTATGAATGCTCTTAAGTGCTGTTATATGTATTTTGAAAACCTCCATCTTAACAACCTACGTTCATATCTGGAAGCAACCTTGAGACCAGCGAGGCGCTCTGGGGGGGAATGGCAAGAAGCGACACAAAACGCATGTCTAGCAATAACTGTCGCAATGGCTAAAAAAACCTTTTTTTCCATATTTCAATAATAATAAAAATGCTTGTCACAAATTTGTGATTTTAGGCCGCTGTGAAACTGCATAAACACGAAATTGGGGCGTTCCTCAGGCCATCTGAAGGGTTCCCTGAATCCAAAAATTTTCCTTCCTGTTTTTTCGCTTCGCGCTTCCGCTAGATGGTGACCCAATATGGTGTGCCCCCCCCAAACAAATCAAGTGCCCCCCAGTGCCCCACCCCCCACTTCAAAAACCCCCTGGCGACGCCACTGGGGATTCGCTTCCCGGTCGGTCATACCAAGACTTTAAAAATGGTAGCCCGTTGCCTTCTCGCTGCCAGTGAGCGCTCAGCACCAGGGATTGGAGCGGGACAAAACGAGGGTTAGACTACTTGCAAGAGTTCCGTCTCCGTGTGATTATAAGTCCCCACCCCCATACATAGGTACCGCCAAAGAAGGCATGCCTTATTCCTTGTAACTGGTGGGGGGGGGGGGGTGTGTCCTCGCTCAGCATCCCCCCCCCCGAAAAACCGACACCCGTGCCCATGCCAACCACGTTAGGGCAGTGTCCACGGTATTCTATGAGGCATTCAGCGCAAGGGCGCAACACCCCAGTGGAAGTGGGGAGGGGTCCGAAGCAACGTTTGACCATTTTGTGGTTTTACCTCTCGTGAACCAAGTGTTTCATTGTCCCCCATGTAATCATACCCTACCATCCTACCATCTGGCCTTAGTCAGAAGGGGCGGGTGCGGCTGGAGGCCTCTCCCTGCCATCGAACCCCCTCGCTCTCACCCCCCCCCCCCCCCCTAAACACATCGCTAAGTGAGAAAATAATGTAGGCCCTATTGCATGTCAGGTGTTACTTTTACTTTCCCCCCATCTTGGAACACCTTCCTTCTAAGTAACAATGACGTCACTGGTAGAATGCTATACCTAAAGCAGATAATGGGGACCAGTGCTGGAGTCCGAGTCCTCTCAATCCTAGTCCGAGTCATCAGTATCCGAGTCCGAATTCTCGAATCCTCGAGAGCAAATTTGACCTGTACTTTTTTTTTTTTTGTTTTTAACAAATTTAAAGGCAGAACTTAACAACCCCTGGTATTGCTTCTGGTATACGGCCAGTAAGTTTAAATGCCGCGGCTCTTGAATAAAAATATACTGACATAACAAAACTTCATAGAGGCTGGGTTGGTTATACCTTATGGGTTATGACAGGTGCCGAATCTCAGAGGTCCCATGACTACTCTGATAGCCGATATGGCGAAGGACATAATGACTATACTTTGGGTGCAACACAATGGTAAGTTGTCTTGTAGGGCCTGGACTCCCGGAGCGGTTCGGCCCCATTCCAATAAAAATGCAATATTATAAATTTTTGAAAATTAAATTTGTAAAATGTCGATTGCCATGCACTATCTAGGCATTGAAAAACATAGAGAATGAAGTGCTCTCTTCACTTCATCTCCTTATTTATGGGAACTTTTCTGATCATTGAACCATTCCCCCCTCCCTGTGAATCATTCTTTTCAATCACATACATCATCTATTCCACTTTCTCCCATTCATACAATGCTATGGAATCAAAATGAGCTACGCATATCATCAAGAGATACGGAATTTTACGGCAAATGTTCGCGGGGCGAAAGCATTCTGCAAACCCCCAGTTTATTCACAGAGAATTACAACGTTCTGCTTGTAACTTCACCATGATATTACATTGAATTACCAAGTACGCGGAAGTGGAATACTCACGGCCAGTTCGAAAATATCCTAACATACACTTAAAACTGGCACGGTGAAATTGAAGCTAGGCTAATTAAATCTTATCCCAAAACATATTCGTTTAGGTATCATCATAAACAGAATAATGCGGTACAGTAGCGTTTGTTATGTATCACTTTATTTACTTCGTTCAACCAAATTTCGTGGAAATATTTATCCATGCTGATTAATGATGCGAATATTTTTTTCTGTACCGTTAACTTTTCGGCACAATGATATTTTTTCGTCGCATATATCTGTTCATCTCTTAATTGGTTGAACTGTAAAACATTGTAGGTCATGTGAGAATGACATCAGGCGTCGAAGAAGTACGTGGGGAAAGTTCAGACTACTTTTCGGCAGAGAGCGTTGTACGTATCTTTTTCTGGTTGTCTTGTACGATCGTAAAATCATTTGTATTTGAAAAAATAGAGGACTCTAAAACGAGGACTCGAACCGAGTCCCCGAGTCCCTTTGGGTCGAGTCCGAGTCCGAGTCCTTGAAACCGTCGAGTCCGAGTCCTTGTTCCGAGTCGAGTTCTTGAAAATAGGGCTCGAGTCCGGACTCGACTCCGAGTCACGCAGCACTTATGGGGACTTGTCGCACTTATGAGCCTCCAAGTTGAAAATTGCTGGTTGCTTTCCCAAGTTTGAGCGACTCAGTGTTTCCTTAGTCCAGACAGTGTCGTGCCTGGATTAACTCGATTTGCCCCTATTTAAGGCAATGTGACATATGTGGATTGTCCCCATCTCTGCCTAAAATAAGGGATACACCACCTAGCAAAGTGGTGACCGCTATGCACCCGTGGTCCTGGATTCGGGTATACCGACAAAAGTAGATCATTTCACCGCCAGACGCATTCGCCTTCGACAGAATCGCCGATATTTTCACAAACCTACATGAACTGGAGTAAGCTCGAACATTGTAAATGTCCATAGCAACAGAAACTGATCATGATATAAACACACACAAAACTTACTTCAATATAGTAATTTCCCCACAAATAGAATCAATTATAAAAGCCTCCAGCAATAGCTTCATGTTGATATTCCACGCTAGTTCTCTCATGAAAGCCAGTTTCTCTCTACTTCTCTATACTAGCATATGGCCCCGTGTTGCTGTGTTTCGGGAGAGTGGTGGTGCATATCGCGCAATCATCATGGTGGAGGCTTCTTCCCGTAAAGCGCTAGGCGATTACTGCCTTTACAGTTAATTATAAGACTTCCCGTGCTATTGACTGCCGAGGGACGTTTCACGTTGCCTTTTACGTAAAAATGCAACCTCGTGCAATCCAAAGCTCAAGGCCCTTTCACACCGGCGCGCGACGCGACGCGACGCGACGCGATACGACGCGATAAAAAAGTTGAAAATAATAATATAGTAGGCCCTTTCCCACCGGCGACGGGACGCGACGCGATACGACGCGACGCGATACGACGCGATTGTTTCGAGTTGAAATAAATTCAACTTTTGTCGCTTGTCGCCGAGTTTCGCGAGCGATATTTTTCGGTGACCATCATCGCGCTCTGTAAATATCACCATGATCGGTTAGGCAAATGTACATTCCTTGCTGAGGCGATAAAAACATCGACGCTGAGTGATGAAAGGTCTGCCACCTGTATGGATGTATATGCACCAGAGGCCCTCTTAAGGGCCGGCTTTAACACAAGCGCGACGGACTCGACACGACGCGACGCGACGCAGACGCGATCAAAGGTGGCGGGACTTTCACACCGGCGGGCGATGTTTTTATCGTCAGCGATGTTTTGTGGCTCGCGCGCGGGAGATATTGTCATGTGATCGTAGAGCATCTATATGTAATAACTATACATGCCAAATCACTTACCATATGTCATCGATAAATCCATTCCCAACCGGGTAATAACATCCGAGGCCTTCTCTATACATCCATGATATCCACGTTCCTAGAACGATAAAATGGACATTTACCTAAACCGATTTCATGTGATATTACAGAGCGCGATAATATTAGGTCACCGAAAAAAATATCGCTCGCGACACTCGGCGGACAAGCGACAAAAAGTTGAAAGAAATGAAATTATTTAACTGTCGGAAAAATATCAGCGTCGTATCACGTCGCGTCGTATCGCTTCGCGTCGCGTCGCGCGCCGGTGGGATGAGAAAGGGCCTTTTTAAATTATGCTTTCCAGCAGAAGGTGCTTCAGCTGACATAGGAAATCCTTAGTCGGAAAATGTAGCGGGCTTCAGTTCTGGGTGTGGAAGACACCGGCGAATTTCGCCTGCTTCTGGTGCAACCCAGAGCAGTCTAGAGATTCGGCCAATGGGGTAAACGTCCCGATTGGCTAAGCGGGGACACACCCATTTTTGAACACCAAAATGTTCCACATGATGGCCAGGCCGACAGAAGATATTCCACGGGGATTCGGATAATGGAGCCAATTGGCGGCCATAGTTTTCAAACATTAGTTGAGCTGAATCGTCTAAAAAAAGACCAGGATTACACGCGTGGGGTGTTGCGAAACGTTTCAGGCACCGCCAGTGTCTGAGCATCGCCACGCAAAAGTAAGAAATATTGGCATGTTCTAGTTGAGAGGGCTTGGTGCAACCCAGAACTCTCTAAATAGAGGCTCTGGTGCAACCAGTGCAATAGCGCCCTCGAATTCGGATGAACTTCAGCAGGACGAACGTTCGCACACAAACTGACCCCAATGATATCGCAACTCTTGTTCAAGTGGTCGGCGGTATGATGGTTCGAGTGTAGCCGCCGTCGTCGCCTCCGCCGCCGGAAACTCTAGGCGTTAGCACATAAAAAAAAATCTTCAACACTTTATCGACTGACACAAAACTGACAAGTTTTTCCTCGACCAGCAAAATATGTGAGTTCAAAAGTGAGGCCATCGCTGCACGTATGCTGCTCTCTATTTGCAGGTTTTACTCTAAAATACAGAGTAGTACGATATACACGAGACGGGGTGTGGGGACAAAAGATGGTCCCGAAAAAAATGAAGGTGATTTACAATCACCAGAGGTCAAATTTGAGTTGTTGTTTTTGTGATCTTTCTAACTTCGTCGGATCTGATACAGAACTCGGGATGTGGAATGTTGTTAGTTCTGCTGAACAACATGAAGGTATGTCAATCGTTACAGGAGGTCAAATTTCCACAATTCATGTAATTTTTCTAACTTGTCTTTTTAAACAAAATAAGAATGTGGACTACAGGCGTCCTGAACAACGGGGAGGACATTCCAAAGTAACAGGAGTTCAAATTGACGTAATGGAATGTGTTTCCCTCCCAAATGGGTTCACAACAGCCATTTCTTCTGGGATACCACGCGGGAGGTTTCCGATGCCCATATAATTGCTGATGTATCTCGACGGCAAATTCGGACCTGCGCCGGCTATAACTTCGGTCCGTGGTGCAAGGAGAGGGGGGGGGGGGGGGGGGGGGGGTGGGTGGGATCGGAGAAGTTCACTCTGTAGGTATCATTCTATGCCTCTCACGTTCTCTACGAAGTGGGGCGGCCATGGAAGAGCCGACGGGGATAGGCCCATGCAGGATTTCACCGACGAGCGTCTGTGACAGTGCTGCTATTTTCGGCACTGTAGAAGATTTTAAAGGGTCCGGACAGTTTCTGCGAGACACCAGCCGACATAATATATAGATACCATAGTTTGAGAGAAGGTGGGTGAAGAATGGGTATTTGGCTAGCGGAAGAAAAGGGAAGAGAAGGGTAATTATTCAATTTTCCCGAGGTGCACGAAGAAATAAGAAAGGAAGTCAGTGAGTACTGACTCACCCACTCAGGAGTACATAACCTGGAAGCACGTAGCCGAATCCAACCGGCTGCGCTCCGACGGATTGGACAAAAAAAACTTCCGGTCCACGGATACTTAAGGCAATGTCCCAGCCAAATTATTAAACTTTTTGGGTATAAAGTAAGGAGAATGAAAAAACATTCAAAATCACTTGTTTCCAGGTTTATAGATGTACGGTTGAGAGATATGCTTCCTCAAATTCATATAAATTGTGATTTTGGAATGGCAACTTTTCATGATGCCATATCACAATTTTAGGGATAAGGTTAAGACATATTTCTTAACGTTCTTTCAAATGGTAGATATGAGGATCAAATGTACCAATTTGCAAATTGCCAACGTAGCAATGATAATTAAAATCTTTAGAAATTGTAACTTTATTGATATAAAGTGCCGTCAGCGAAATAGTGATGTGCCAAAACTGTGCTATAAACTTTTTTCTAGCTGATCGGTATTTTTTCGTGCCAATACTTGGCGCGAACACGAGGGCCGTCGATAAAACGGAATAGCCTAGTTCAGACCATGCGATATTGGTATAGCGATAAATCGGTGAACGTGAGTTCTGAGTGTTATGTTTACACTCACCCGCCTCAATTGCAATGAGAACTGATAATTTGCCTCAAAACGATCGAATATTAGTATATATAGTTGCGTGCAATGGGTACTGAGAGCGTTTAATCTTAACAAACATGATAGCATATACCACGCTTACTGCCCTACACTATTCCGCAATCAAAGCCACACTATAACCATATGTAGTTGGTTGCTGACACATTAACTGCAAACAGATATACCCACTTAGTCCTGTATCTTATTCTCCCTTACTGCTAGTCAGGGCCTGAACTTCATTTCACTGAAGTAAGTAAATAATTGAAAATTCAAAGAACATAACATATCAAAAATAATTGCCGTATCGCCTGTTTAAGTTAGAATAGAAAGGATAATAACAGTCGTCATTGTGCCACCAGGTAATGCGATTCCCCGAGGACAGAGTTCTCGCCATAGCTGAATAATCATTTTATACTCGAAAACGTAAACGTCGTTGTCTCCTGTTCTTAGAGGAGAACTCCGATCTTGGACGGATCATAAAATCGTCGCCAATACAGTCATTGTGGAAGACGGGAAACACTAATTGCTCTATCATCATCTTTCGGATCCTCGTTAAAATTTTCAACGACTTACACAGACACACCCCGATACACCAGTACAGCCACATCATGACAGTAAGTCGAGGGCTGGGCACAGTCTATACCTGCGTGTATGTCTGTGAATAAGATTGTCATGCGTCTGGATGGCACCTATTTTTTGACCTAGTCAATGCGGGTATGTTCTTATCACCTTCTGGCCGAGCAGTTAATACAAACCAATTCAAATCCGACAAGGGTGCGAACCTGAGTTCTGCAATTTTTTTTTTTATCAGCTGAGAATTTTCACCAGGTACACCGAACGAGGCAATGACTCTTTCGCTGCACCTTATTAGGGAGATTGGTGATTACACGCTTTGGTCCCTGCTCCAATCTTTTTAGTACCCCTACCCTCGTGGCTTGGAAGGGTTCACTCAGGAGATAGCCGAATAGCGACAGATGGCCGAGTAAAAAATAAAACCCAAAACCACCTTGCCTCCTTTACAGAGACGACATGGAGCTGGAGCCAAGTTCCGACTGTGGCTCGGAGGTACATCACAATTCAGGTAATGTTACCTCTCAACCGATCCTACCCCGATGTTGAGTGTTTTACCCTCTCCACCACGTACGTTTCAAGACACATATCCCCTGACATTGTGCCTGCTAACAAAACCGTAGTCATCCTAACCGGCAAATATGATTTCTGTCATTGATTGAAGGAATAAGAACGGAGTTTTATCATGTTAGATTTGTGTTTCACTAAAATGAAATAAGTAATTAGCCCGTAAAAATGTGCGAATGGTTGACAGAAACTTGGCCTAGTACCTTCCATCAAGATAGGCGGAGCATCGCAATAGACTTCAAAAAGGTAAACGAAGATGACATAACCGTCCACCCAGACTAATAATCTGCAGCAGCACTGCAATAGACTTCAAAGGGTTCTCGGTACCCATCTGGTTTGATGAAGTGAACGGCACTGGAGTTACTGGATGGGCATTGGTCATGAACCTCCTTGCAGTCTCTCGGATTTCCCCAAGGTGTTCGGAGTTTGAAGCTATCCACAATCTTGAGAATTGTACCGAAGGCATAAATCCTCTGGCTGCCGTCAATTGGCCTAATTTAAAGATTACAAGACTGGAGGTTATGTATCTCGGCTCCCGCAGCAACTCTCTAAGTGCGCCGTGTCTGGCATTGTTGTTGGCCATCACTGTCAATAGCATCTTCCTCTGCTAGCAACCTTGGTGTTCTATTTGACACCGAACTTACCTTTGGGAATCACATTTACAACATCTGTATGGTTGGCTATTTTCACTTGCGGCGAATAAGGTCAGTGAGACCATACCTGGACAAAAATTAATTTTTACCCTATTCACTGCGTTTGTCTCTAGTCACTCATATTGTAATTCGTTACTTTATGGCGTCACCAAATCTAATCTATCCAAACTGCAGTATCTTCAGAACTATGCTGCCAGCGTCACCAATGGTATCACACACAAAACAAAATTCGGACTCCCTATCGGTGTTCCTTGCTCTGCCTAGCTTCCTGTAAAGTATAGAATCTTTTTAGGTTACAGTCATTGGTCTACAATTGTCTACATGGGAGAGCTCATATTGGAAATGAGCCGAACGAACATCAGATTAGAGTTGTTCGAAGTAGACACCCGGAAACACGGAAAACCCGGATGCATGATAGGGGGATGCAATGCAAAACTTGGGCTTGATTTGCTAATAATCACGATGCCACCGTAGCAATCACCGAGTCGAGGTAGATTTAACGAAAAAATAGAAAAATCGCTGGGTATACGATCCGCGGGTAACAAGTCTGTCGCTGTATCCGTTCCCCCTCTTTATATCTTCCTTTCCTCTTCGTGCTGCCCCCAATGTGCAATAGTGTGGGAGCTTTTAAAACACTCTTTTTCCAATGATTGCTTTTTCTATTCGTCGTATGGTTTTACGTCTTCACTACATTCTTTCATGTATCCCAATTTGTATACATAGCAAAGTCTTCATTCTTGTATTCCGATCAATTTTAATTGTAATTGTACAGCGTTTTGGTCCAGAACGCTTTACAAGAACTGTAAAAAATATATAAACATATAAAAACTGTTATCATAAGGAGATAACCTGTACCACCCATCCATTGGAATGTAGGCAATGTCAATATATTTTAGTGACAGTTTTATTTTGAGTCAAGGGCGCAGCCACAGGGGGGTCCGGAGGGTCACGACCCCCAACTTTTGGGGAAGGCCTCGATAGCATTATGAATTTTCACATAAAAATGTTTCCCATCACTGCTTTGGATGCTCCAAATTGCTCTTGACCCCCAACTTTCAGACAGTGGCTGCGCCCTTGTTCGATTTCAATGTGAGTTGCTGAGCAATGATCGCTTATCGAGACGGATGTGTCATCCACCCAGGGGAAATTGCAAGCCCTTTGCCAGAGAAAATACAATTGATTGTCATCAATTGTTCGTGTTACTAAAGTGACTTACCAGGCTGACCGCTATTTCTGTCACTGGTCCGTGCGCTCTGAAAACAGAATAACATAATATCAGCTTGACGTAACGGTATGGCCGAGTAATCAGGGAACAGACAATGTCGGGTTATCCTAATTTATTTTCACTTTTACTTTCCCTTTTCATATCGGCCTCAGCACTGTTGATTATCCGAATATCCGATTATGATGTATCTTATCCGAACAGCAATTGCGCAGATAATAGAGTAAATAGTATCGCATTACTATTTTTTTCTTGCTCATAGCATCCACTGTTGGGTCCAACACTGCCGAATGATAATTCCCCACGCCCCCTTCCCGCTATTTTACTTATGAAATATGCACGTGGAATAAACCAAGTTGTGAAGATTTATATACATGACAGCAGAATATAGTAACGAAAATTGTAGTAGATTAACCCAGGGAGTAAACAATTAGGACAACGTGAGATCCTCGTAAAATTGGGGCGATAATCAAGTGGAATTGGGGCAAAAACCTGATTTGTGTTGGGAATGTTATTTTCACGAATTTCACTAGGCGTAAAAACACAATTATATTCTCGTGGAACATCCTGTGAAAGTCACCCAAAATTTGAACATTAGGGGATAGACTCTGGCGAATCATTATTCTAAACAAATGACTTAATTGTTGTGAAATATCAGAAACCTACAATAAAGATTTCCGGTTGAATTAAAAACTAAGAAGCGGAGATTATTTTAATCAAGGCTAGAGAAAGCATATAATGTATTTTCAAATTGGATGAGAAATGGTCAGAGGGTTCCCAAATTTGACTAAGGAATGGCCACACGTTCCAACAGGTACTTTTTTTTTCAGAGGAATCAAACTTTGGCCGAAATCGTCAATGATTAATGAACGCCACTGTTCTCAAGATATAGAAAAAAGGGAAAATTGAAAAAGAAAGATGATTTTCCGCGTTCCTGGAATCGTGTGAATAATACGCGTAATCAAATAATTTGATTGCACCCAAAATTCGCGATAAGAACCTGCGACTCCATGGAGAATTTCGAGAATTTTGACTTTTTCAGGTCATAAAATTGGGTACGATTCCATATAGCTTTATCATGTGCCGCCAGACACCCTAATTGGCGGATTCGTGCGAAGACAGTCGTGAAATGTTGGCCTAACTGAATCTCTAATTTGCTTTGGCAGTCTAAACTAAAACATGCGTTTTTTTCACTAGCCCACACACCACTCCCCGCCTCGTGGGAACACAACATCTCCACATGTTCCTAATTCGCCCTTTGTTCGAGAATGAAAAAGCAAACAACAATAATTCACTCTGCTCGATGGAATGACCGCCAATGATGAATTCCCGTGAAATCATTCATTTGAACATCAGATACGTCCGTACGTCATTCATACTGTCTAATGTGACATTGATAATCTCCTCATTTGATGTCTTTTTTATCATGTGCCTGGATATCTAAATGAAACATTTCAGGGACATCGTGTTGGAACGAAAACGGTTCTTTGTAAATTGAAATCCGTGGGGTCCGCCATCATTAAATTACGCAAATTGTTGTTATTCTAATCTACTTCCATGCCAGGAAGTTGGTCTTCAATTCGTTAGCGAAGCCACGGGAATCCACGCAGTTATATAAGGTATGCGTACAGGTGTATGCGTGTATATGTATGTGTGTGTATGTGACGCCTAGCTTGTGACATGATGAAGCGCATACTTGTGTCATATAATATATGGACTTGGTCTCGACTGTTTCATAGTCAGGTCAAGTGTCATCGATGGCCAAGGGATGTCAAAGTCTTAAAAAAAAAAAAAAAAAAAAAAAACCTTGTTTGTTGACACGATATATCGAGAATGTTAGGTTCGATCGAGTCGATCTTTTGTATGCTGTGCTTTTTTATGAGTAGACGAACCGTAGCCTACTATCTTTGGCATGGACTGTAGCGAAAAATTGTGAATCGGCCTAGTTTTCCTTGGTAGCGCAATAACTCCACTCGTACCCCACCTGAAGATCAAACTCACCTACAATTTTATTTTTCAAGACACGACTCCCGCATATACCTCTCTTATATGTTGACTGACACATTCCTCTTCGGGGACTTCGGGCTGGAAATATCAGTCCTATAAGTAATCCGATCACGATTTGTCAATTATTTCGTCCTTTTTAACTGTTTTCGTTGTGTATTCTGAGTTTTTTCAACGCATTGAGACGTGTGTATTTGGCACTTAATTACAAGAACTGTCTTTTTTCATGTTGATATTACTAGGTGGGCTCTCTATAGTGGTTTCCGATTTGGCCTCGAGACTCCCATACGTGGAGACGATATTCGGGACCGGCCTCGGCCTCGGATTATCCGGCGCGACCACGCCCCTATCCTGGTTCCCAAGATGAGTAGATGGATAATTTCTACTGTTTGGCGGAGCTGATCAAATGAGTTATTGTGTACCGGAGCTGTACTGTACTGTTAACACCAATAGCGGATACTAAATTAAGACTTAAACTTTGTAATACACCCATGCTAGCGGGAACCATGTTCGAGTTATTAACTTTGGACATGCTTGTCGTATGAATGTTCACCTAAATCTTACGTGGATAATTTCCTTGCTGACCGTGAATGAAACCATGTTCGAGTTATTTACTTTGGACATGCTTGCTGCATGACCGTTCACCTCAATTTTCTGTAGATAATTT
Organism: Sclerodactyla briareus; assembly: GCA_026419785.1. Taxonomy (NCBI): domain Eukaryota; kingdom Metazoa; phylum Echinodermata; class Holothuroidea; order Dendrochirotida; family Sclerodactylidae; genus Sclerodactyla; species Sclerodactyla briareus. The sequence continues at coordinate 62,271 of JAODTK010005665.1, forward strand.
CCTTGTTGAGCGTGATTGTTTCACTCTGTCTGCTGCTGGTTCGATTAACAAACCTCCTGGAGAGACTGATAGAACGGAGAAGCGAATCATCTCAGGCTGATTTATTCCGTTCAAAATGACATTCATCAGTTTTACGGGGGTCTTGGAATTTTCATTCTCATTTTGACAACGAGCCCCATCTCACGACATGGAATAGTAAGTTTTCTCTTTTGCGAAGAATATTCATGTTACTTTCAATATCATACAAGTGTATTGCACTACTCTACTGACAAAGTCGATAGGCGATACATCGATGCATTTTATTAGAACACTGTAGAACAGAGCTGATCAAATGAATCATTGTGTACCGGAGCTGTAGTTTGTATTGTTATACGTATTTGACTTTTCAAAATGTTGATAATCAATCAAAACATAATATAACTGAACATTTCCAAAATTCTCGAAATTCTCCATGGGGTTGCAGGTTCTCATTCCCCCCCCCAAATCTGTGCAATTGAATTAATTATTTGATTACGCTTATTATTCACCCGATTTCAAGAAACGCATAAAATCATCTTTATTCAGTTTCTTTTTTTATTATCCTGAAAACAGTGGCGTTTATCAATCATTGGAAATTTCTCGTAAAGGGTGATTCCTCTAAACAAAAGACCCATATCTTTCAGAAGTACCTGCGTTTCACTCTTCCTCAGTCAAAATTGGAAACTCTTTGACCATTTCTGAACAATTCTGAAGAGAAATTATATGTTTAGTGACGCTCAAGTCTTAGACCCCCCCCCCCCTTATGAAAAAACAAGACCAATGGAATCGCCAATACAAAATCGAGAAAAATCGTTTCAATCTCCAGATTAGGCGACAAACAGTCCACCCCCAAAACACATTTTGAGTCATCTTAATTTAACTGAAAATCAATATTTTAGGTATCTGATCTTTCACAACAATTGAGCCATTTGGTCATAATATTGATTTGCCGGAGTTTACCTCCTATCACTAAAACCCACAGGTTACTTCCAGGTGAACACGCGCCGATCAATGGAGTCATCGCGATGGTTTCTTGCTATTGAAACCAGCCCAATCGTTTGCCCAGGATTAAATAAATTTTGCGATATCGAGCATCAATTATCATTTTTACAACTTTAGTTTTCTGTCATCCTTTGATGTTGCTGTGATCATGATTGTTGCTTGACAGTCTTGACGTTGTCCTAATTTTTGACTCCCCTAATTGGTTAAACCATCACAATTTCCGTTACTATACTTTGCTGTCAAGTATGGATCTCCACACCCTGGTTTAATTCACTTGCATATCTTGCAAAATAGGGGCAGGGGAAGGGGGGAAGGGGGCGGGTGGGAAGGGGGCGGGTTCATATCGTCAGCAGTGTTGGACCTTAAAGTGGAGCTTTTAGCAGAAGAAAACAAGATGATATAATACTATAGTTACTCTCTCATCTGCGCAATCGCAGCTGGGGCAAGACACAATATAATCGGATAATAATTAGCAGTGTCCGCACTGAAAATGGATGAAATAGGAAAGGAGAAGTGAAAATAAATTATAGCCCGAGTCTGTAATCTTATCATTTTGTCATACCGTCAAGCTGATATCATGTTATTCTGGTTTCAGAACGCACGGACCAGTGACAGAAGTTGCGGTCAACCTGGTAAGAGCATTGTAGTGTTCAGTGCTACCCTATAGGCGTAGTGGAAGTTTATTTTTTTTAATACAACCCATCGTTTACCGAATACACCAACGCCATTTGCTAGGCATACAGTGTGTCAAAAACAGTATGTGGGAGGTTCCTCAAAATAAATCGTTGGTCGTTATAAACTTGTACGTATTGCTATTGAGAAGAAAAAACACAGAACGAAGATTGGATTATTATTCTCGGCTTCGAAACTGTTAAAAACCATTTCTGCCCAGAAATGTGTAAGCTGACATCGATACGTCCGCAGGATTCAGAATTATTATATCGAGGAGAAAAAAGAGATTGCTTTGAAATGGTTGTTCCAAAATGACCAAGAGAGAGAAAGAACGAGATAAACATGTATGAACTAAAGCTATGCAACTAAAGCCGAGTGATCGAGTACCTGAGTACCAAAATACTACTTATGGTTACTGCAATCGTTTCGCCACCAGATTCATCCTATTTCTTCTACCACCAATCCGAGTACCCGAGAGACTGCAATGAGGTTCATGAGCAGTGCCCATCTAATAACTCCAGTGGCGTTTACTTCATCAAACCAGATGGTATCGAGAACCCTCTGAAGCCTATTGCAGTGATGCTGCACGGTGGTTCATCGGGTGGAACAGGTATGTATCCCCGTTTGGGGTATATTGCGATGCTCTTTATATCTGTAGTTTTCGTCAACCATTTGTACATTATTTCGGGCTAATCACCTATGTTTTTGTAGCGAAAGACAAATCTAAATGAACATCTCTTTCGAAAAAAATCCGACATCCAGGTAGAAATTCGTCGTTGGAATGTACATAGGGCATATTGAGGGAGTGGGATCAGTAGTGGAAACCTTCGTAGAGATCACGATACCTACTTGTAATGATCTCCTCCACCCTATGTTAGTAGGAGAACATACGTCAATATCATGAACTAGCCATGTCCTTTGTCACAAAAGTAGGTGGGGTTCGCCTGTGGTGGCATTAGATTTAGATAAATTAAAATGCTTCCCTTTCCTTCCCGTCGCCCCGCACCCCCCCCCCCTTCCCCCTGTTTTGTTTTGTTGGTTGGTTTTGGTGGTTTGTTGTTGTTTTTTCATTCATTATTTAACTCCGCAATCTGCCGCTGTGCAGCCATCTCCTGAATAAACAGCTCTCCCAGCAGATTTTTACGTGATTTGTCATTATTGCGAATTTTACCTGTATACCATTGAAGTAAGAAGACACTATTATGTTTGTTTCCTCTGTTTCAGCAATAAAACTGTTTTAACCTACAGGTTTTCCTCCTAAAGCGTCATCACTTTGTTTCCTACTGAAATTCCCTTTCATGTTTGTATACACATCTATACATGGGGGTGACGACACTGGGTTCAACGTTTAAACTTTCGCATGTTATCCTGTACACAAGCACAAACACACAAACGCGTGCGCACGCACACACGATTCGGAATCAACACCATGATTCGATTAAATTTGATTAAATTAAAAGCGTGGTGTACCCCAGTTGTAAACAACACTTAAGACGATATTTTGGGGGCGTTTTTTTCTTGTGAAGATAATACGACGACGAAGCAACGATGGTACCGTTAATTTCAGCAGAGACTGGGATAGCTACAAGATTGGTTTTGGATTCCTCTCTCACGATTTCTGGTTGGGAACAAACGGGCTCCTTCATACTTTGGCAAACCGAAGAACTATAACTCTTGATAGCGTTGACCCGCCATAACGGAACTGTGTTCAATGTGTCTTTAACCGGCTTCTTTATCACGGATGAATTCAGCCAACTTAAACTGTTCGGTCAGGGTGGCGGTGGTCCAACTGATTGTATGGATGTATACAATTCCGATTTCTAGAGACAGTGGGGTCTACACCATCAAGCCTACTGACTGGCCGGGGCAGCGTTTAGTGTCTACTGTAACATGACTGACGGGGGAGGATGGACAGTAAGTGTTGTGATAATCATTATTAATATATTGTTATACTATGTGTCATGTGATCAGATAATAATAATAATATAATAATAATAATATAATAATAATAATAATACTAATAATAATAATAATAATAATACCCCGGTATTAAATGCATGAATGTATAATTTCTCAAAGGTTTTTCAGAGACGTATTGACGGTAGCGTTGATTTCTACCTTGGGTGGGACGAATACAAAGAAGGCTTCGGAGATGTGGAACACGAGCACTCGCTCGGAAACGAACAACTCTATTACCTGTCGAACCAGAGAAGATACCAACTTAGAATTGATTTGTAAAACACGAGTGGGATATCCGTTCTACGCGAAGTTCAACTCCTTTAGAATTGACAGCGAGGACGATAACTATCGGCTGGGCGAAGTAGGAAACTACAGCGGAAATGCTGGTAGGTGTCAACATAATCTGGGCAAGTAGGTATATGAATATATAGGATTTGTCATACAGACTTCTTTCAATGTTATCGGTAGTACATCGCCATCCTCAAAGCTGCCCAGCGTCATGAGGAAGACGAATGTCAACATATTCATGAATGACCACCAGGAAGGTTCAAGTTCGTACAGGAAAAGAAGTTCGGATAATGGCAACCCGGGTCCATCTCGTACCTCCAACTGGGTGTTTCCTGATTGGCTGCTCGTATTGTATGAAATCGATTGTGTTCTTTGTTAGGGTTAGGAATTAAAAGAAGGATCCGCTTAGCGTTATCCACTAAACGGAATTCTTGTTCACCAAAATGCATGTTAATTTTGGAGTGTTAGGACGGTGGTTGCGTGGTGTTAACTCACAGATGGAATAAGTAAAAATATAAATGCGTGATGCACCAGTGAAACAGACGTTTGAACGGCCTCCATACTTCGAAAAAGGTATCCAAACGGTCGTCCTGGGCACAGTCCCTGATTTGTCATTCTAAGAAATATCTTGTGGAATCAATGTCAAGTTCTTCGAAGACTTCGGGTCTGCAGACCTTCCGAGAATTAAAAATCTAATCGCATTTCTGAATTCTACCCGTAGACATGCCCTCATATGGAAATTATTTCTTGTGACCTACACGATCTGATGAAATGTGAATAATTCAAAATCCATTCGTCGACGAAATACCATCAGAAAAGAGAATAAGTACACCCAAACGTTTCAATTCACTTCCATTGATATGCTAAGCCAGCATAATGACCATCAAGTCATTTCCTAAATTTGCGTATTTTTCTCACTATGGACAGATGGAATATTTTATAGAATGTAAGAATTTAATGATCGTTTCCATGCTGCTGACCGATGTACAGGCTAATTCAAGTGAAAGCGCAGTTTCTAAAAGTACAATACACACACGGCGAATGCCTCATGTGTGTGTATAAAGGTGCATGGTTTGGATGTCACTCCGTCCAAAGATATATATATATGGCATGTATAATTGTACAACAGTACTATTGGATGAAAATTGTAGGTTTACAACCCTGCGTTTATTACCATTACGTATTTCGAACAATATGCTGCAAATTTAAAGCGCATGTTACGAAACTTACTCATGATTCGAGATTATAATATGTTGGGTGATATAGAATGAAGAAACAACTGAATGCTGAATAGAATATATTCTGAAAAATTCTAAAATACTGAATCTGTTATCAGCTGTGTTGCCTTATGCTATAACTGGGCGTAAATAAATGTGACGAAGAAATAGAATGAGGGAGAGCCCTTCTCAGTTCATGACCATGTGACCTGACTGACGCAAGGTGAGTGGAATTCAAGTGCAGGGTTCAAGCTATGGATTCGATTCTATTACAATTTACACTTTGGAAAGAACACGAGGGTTATAGGAATCGCCCATGGACTACAAGATTAGTGTTTCCATTTCCCAACTAAGGCACAAACATAGTAAATATGTTGAGTCATGACCCTGCATTGATAATAAGCAGAGATGTTTTACCATAAGATGAATGATATGGCAGCCATATACAGTTGCAGCCTGCTCTGCCATTCATTCCATAGAGAAATCTACGTCTTTAATTTGTAACACCGCCCTGAAAAAGTGTTCAAAAACTCGAATACCAACATGTTTGCTGGTTGACGGCCCAGTGGCACTGTTTTGGCGTAGGTGAACGTACGAGCTGCTGAATTGAAAACATCGGTAATAATGGTGATCCCAGGTGGTAGCAGAAATGATAGGACGCTAGAGAGTGCAGTATAATAATGGCGTAGAAAGCATCTAACTCGTCCACAGATGTCTGTTATGAAGATGGCTATCCTCTCATCTATCATCAAGGATCTGAGGTCTCCACCTAAGGACAGGGACAACGACGATTTTGATTATCCATTCGATAATTACACCTTTGACGAAAATTCCTGTGCACAGTGGAATCGGGGTGCCTGGTGGTACAGTGATTGTTACTACTACACCTTGGAACGGCGTACAGGGATGACTTTATAATTAGTTCCCTACCTGCCGTCATTTTACTTTCAGTGAAATGAATCTTCGGCCAATTTTAAGTTTGAACATTCAAAGAATTGTCGACTGAAAACCCTTTTGTCACTTCCTGACGCGATAGGTCTTTCCTTTTATTATCCGATTTATGGGAAGAATATATTTGCCGAAGGGTAGCGTATATTTTCTGTGAACGTACATTTTCATTACCGGCACGGATATTGCCGATTGTTGGTGCCGTCAGCCCCTCCATTCAGTTAATAATGCAGCTAATTCTCCTTTTCCTTGTTTTTCCATTTCAATTGTTAAATTTAGAAGGCCGATATCCCATTTATGAAGAGTAATAACTAACATCGCGGTACAAATGGAAACACAAATTGGCAGTGTGTTGTCATATCAGTGGAAAGTTAGTCCATGTGTTAATAGGTCTCAGGTGTTGGAATAAACGCCATATCAAGTTCAGAAATCTTCATCAGGAAATTCGTTAAGTTAATTTGACTTTGGGTGACAGATCGAAAATGAGGTCCTGGCAGTAATTCTTCGAATCCGATACATTAGACAGATTGGTGAATTCTACGATGAAATGACATTTCGTCAATGAGTCAATGAGTAATAATAATAAAATTAAATGATAATCATTCATGCGCCCGTCTATCTAGCGAACTAATCCGAGGCGCAGATACGAAGCAGAAACAAAGATCTAAGTCCTATGAAACACTTTCCTAAACAGAAAGGATTCAAGTGAGATCTGAAAGTGAAGTTGCAATTCCTAAAACAAAGTGGCAGATCATTCCAAACCCTGGAAGCGGTGGTGGCAACAAACGATTTCCATGAGTGGATGAGGAACCTACAACACCAGAAGAGATTTATCACAAGACCAAAACGTACGTGCAGGGACATACTGAATAATCAGAGTAGTGATGCACTCAGGTGCGCTTCCATGCATAGCCTTAATACGCTCGCGGATTGGAAGCCAGTGTAAATCTTAGAGAATTGGCGTAATGTGCTCCGATTTCTTGGTATCAATCGACATACAATACTCATAATCACCGCAGTCAGTGGATATTGCTCACTTTTTTATCACTGTTATTAGTCGCCACAACCATTGGCGTCTTATAACCCAATTTCATATCTCACAATGCTGACAGTGTTCATAGTCCAACGGCATGTAAAAATACAATGCCCTCGCCAATTGCACGACGCACCCCTGTTCTCTAGGCAGGGTGAGTCATTGTCAGAATCATACAATTTGTGTACACGTTCTGCACCACCCATGGTCACTTAAATGACTTACAATTCTTTGAAAACGACCCACTGGTCGGTCAACTTCTATCATTTTCAGCTTCGTGACTGACCATTAGAGAAAGTGACGCTCACGTGAGTCGCTTTGGATTTGACAACGAATCACATTTGACCTGCCGTGCCCAGGTTTATATCATTGGGGAGGGGGCAATATTGCACTTGACAGGGCAGTGTATAATCCATGAATTGCCGGATAAGGAGCTCCCGTAACGTTGCTTTTGACCAATTCAGGGATGGGCTCAACACTGTGTGTCCTTCTGCTGGCGATGGTGACGTTAACCAAAGTATTGACGACTATAACACCTCACTGAGTGAGCTCCTTGGACGGTATGCGCCATCAAGAAGACGAAGAGTAAATCCCCACCCGGCGCCTTGGCTATCTGATGAGATCATCAATGAACGGAAACTGAGAAGGAAAGAAGAGCAAATAACCGCAATTCAAAATTATTCGTCGATAAGCAGATCTACAAGTCCCAATCCAGAAGGGTTGCCACCGGCGATTTTTCAGGCACGAACACTTCCTTACATCGGAATCGGCTACTGAATGCGCACGCAACCCAAGGCCCCTGTTTCCAAGTGGAATCAAGGAACTATCTGGAGAATCCTCCTCTGCACAATTCATATTTCCGTCTGCCATGCCAAGCGAGGATCTACCTAACAAATTTGCCATCCATTTCGCGCAGAAAGTAGAGGATATCATGTCCAGTATAACACCACCAGTACCTACTCCAGAGCACCAAGGAAGTTCCCAGTGACCGCAGCTGAGGTCCTCTCTACCTTCCGTGAGTTGTCTGCAGAAGAAGTATTGAAAGTAGTTCTCAGCCTGACGTCTAAACACTCCATCACTTAACCCTATCCTACAACATGGCTGATAAAGAAATGCAAAGCTGAATCCTTTTTCTTTTCTGCAACATTACAAATGCATCACTTGTCAGTGGGGTATTTCCCAGTCTATGTAAAAATGCAGTTGTGCGACCTGTCTTGAAGAAGGAGGAAGGTTTGGAACCTGAATATTTGGGGAACTATAGACCGATATCCAATTTACCTTTTGTATCGAGGTTTCGAAAGTGCGTCCTTAACCGAGTTGGTGGTCACATATAATGAATAATAACGCTCTCTTTACTCGTATCAGTGTGCTTACCGTATGGGTTACAACACTGAATCAGCCCTACTGAAAGTACAGAATGACGTTCTTCATGCCATTGATACCAGAAAATGTGTACTTTTGGTTTTACTAGACTTGTCGTCGGCTTTCGACACCGTAGACCATAATATCCTGCTTTCTAAATTAGAAACTGAATGCAATATCAGCGGCACTCCTAAATTGGTTCAAACTACTTGAAAGACCGTTCACGAATAATCAAAGTTTCTGATAATGTGTAAAATCCCATGGCCAGTATGGTGTTCCACAAGGATCTATTCTGGGTCCCGTTCTGTTTTCTTTGTACACTTCCTCTTCTGGGAGGATTCATCAACTCTCATGCTATCCTTTATATGTTATATGTTGATGATACCCAACTGTACTATGCTTTTAATTATAAGGATGTTGAGAATGCTGTATCAAAGATGGAATCTTGTGTCCGCGAGGTTAAGAGATGGATGTGTACAAATTTTCTTAAACTTAATGATGCTAAGACAGAAGTAATTGTCTTTCACAGTAAGACCAGTGAAGTGCCTGAACTTAGAATTTGTCTTTGGAAATATGTGATGAGGTTATACATTCTTCCTCTCATGTTAGAAATCTTGAGGTTTATATGGATTCTCATGTTGCGATGGATGAGCAGGTTATAGTCACATATGTAAATCTGCTTGTATCACATTCGGCAGTGGGGCAACTACGTAAGATCTGGATGGCCTGTAGTAGAGATGCTGATTCATTCTGTTATAGTCTAGCCGTCTGGATTATGCTAACTCCCTACTTTATGGTATTCCATGCTATCCAACTAAACAGGTTACAAAATATTCGGAATTCAGCAGCTCGAATCGTCCGTAGGGCAGGAAATTCACGCCAGTGACACCTATTCTCTGTGAGTTGCACTGGCTGACTGTACATAAGCGTAAAATTTATAGGATACTTGTTATAGTTTTCCGGGCTCTTGAAACTGGTCGCCCTAGCTACTTGAATAGCATTTGCGCGAAAGCAGTACAAACAGGCCAACTCGCACGCAATACAAGTTCCAACTCGAAGTACCCATATCTCGAACTAGGACAGAAGTTTCCCAGTGTTATGCACCTCGGCTTTGGAACTCGCTCCCCACTGATCTCAGATCATTGGATTCCCTCGTCGATTCAGGGGTTTCTAAAGCCCCTTTCTTTTCTCTCAGTAAGGTACCTTCGCTTCAATCTATGCTTCTTATTTTTTATTGGTGTTTTACGTCACCCGTAAACTGGTAAAGCGCATTGAGCAGCCACTGGTTAAATATTGCGCTATATAATATAATTATATTATTAATTTTATTAAAAAGGGATCCACACCTACAAGTTCGAAACGCAGTTCTGTGAAGTGTTCTGATTCGAATACACCTTACTGCCACGTGAGTATTAGGCTATTCTACCGATATGGTCTATAGCACCGCTGCACTGGTTTTTAGAACACGAGACCGTGACAGTAAAAATAGAATTTACCTAAACCGTAGTTTACGGTAATTGCAATTTCAGGAAATGTCATAGCATTTGACAAACGCTGCTGTATTCCCACCATACTGACTGAAACCGTGCACACGAAGTATACTTTGAACATTATTCTTGTAGTACGTTCACCTGAAACTATCACCTATGCACTGGTTAAAAATACATGGACGTGGCAGATAGACGATGAAATATGTGTTGAAGATCCTAAACCGTAGTCTGCAGAATTAGCCATTGCAGGAAATAATACACCATTTTCGACAAACGCTGTATTTAAACCATGCTGGCAAAAACTGTGTTCCCCGAGATAAACTTTGAACATTTCTCTCGTAAGACGTTCACCCGAAACCTCCGTAGATATCTGTCTGGAAGATGAGTTACAAATTTCGCTGATTCGATTGTCAAATGATTCTCGAGGTCTGAAGGGGTGTGGGAACGAATCATCATCGGCTGAACGTTATCCTGTTCAAGATGACACTTATCGATTGTTATGGGGGTTTCAGAATTGGCATTCTCGTTTGGACAACTTGTCTCATCTCCACGCACTGAGGTAAGTTGAAACATTTCATACATTTTACTTGTAATCCTGAAGTCGACATAACAATCCCTGATAAAAATAAAAGCGCATAATTTGATATATAATTCCTCCTAATTTTATTTAAGAACACTAGTTGGTCACAAATCTCGTTTTAAAAAATCCTGACTGAAAAGTAAAAGTTTACTTACTATAATCAAACCAATCCAATTCAGAATGTATAACCAGTATTTGCAAATAATATTGTTTAGGAGGGCGTTAGACACATTCTGTGCGATTTGTTTTATTACCTACAGCTACGAGACGTGTCAATTTGTCCCTCTTTAACATTATTGCACTCACTTACCATACAATTGAAAAACACACTTTTGAACATTAGAAGATTTTCGATCATTTTTATTTTTCAATTCAACAAGTAACTACGAGTATGATACATTAGATGTCGTCAGTATATATTTCCACAACGGTGACCATTGGACAAAAAATTTACCAGTAGTTTTCAACGTCAATTCGAAAAAAAGTTTTCAATAAAACTTTAAAAAAGTTTCTATTTTGCACATATCTCGCGAAAAATATTCAGTCAGTTGTTCTACGACCCAGTAGTACGCACTGCTTTGAGAGGCGTTTCCATGGGCTCCTTGGTTTTGTTAGCGTACCAATAACATCCTTCGTAAGAACCTTTGGTTGTTATTAGGAATTGAGGTTAGTGTAGCATATACCTCTGATTCTTGAGAGGCACTGCACATTGACCACAACTGCCAAGATCTCCTATTGTTTTAATATTTGGCAATCTGTAGCTTGTGCCCTTGAAAGTCTCCCAAAGCTTATCGGTGTGAGTTCAATTGGCATGTCATTGCGTTGTAATACTTAAGTCAAATTATGTTCTCCAATTTCCTGATTCGTTCCAGATTCGTTCCACCAACTCCCGACAATGAAGCATTCATGCCTAATTGTTCCACAGGCGAGTTAACCTATAAACTCTAATTGTAAAACTATTTTACGATCTATCTATCTTCCTAAGATACAACAGTTCAAATGGATATACCAGAACGATATGTTTCATCGACCGTCACTTGGTTTCCGTGCTTTGTTATTTAACACCGCGACATCGATAATAATTGGCGCATCTCCAGAATTCAAAAGACGAGCTCAGTCAAAACTTGGCTCACTTGCTTCACAGACACGCCCTAGATTCAGCCATTCTTCTCTTTGTTAGATGGGGGAAGTATCACATGTAAGGATTGTTATTAGAAAGGTGCTGTTGACTGCAGCCAGCGTAGCAGTATAACAAATTTTCCAGAATTCTAAATCTCGTAAGACACTTAGTTCCATACAAGTTACATGAAACGACTATTATTCAGGCCCACTGTGAATAGCAGATACTATTAGAAAGGGATAAGTATTCATAACTAAGCATGAATTTAGACGGTGGGCTGAGGCACTCATATTTTTTCTCTATAGCAGTAGATATGCATTCCTGTAAACCTAAACATTGTTTAAAACCAAACAAAATGATGCGTTTCCAATTTTGCGTATGACAAAAACAAAAAGATATTTGAAGGCCAATTGTCTTGTAAATAATACTTGACATGTGGTATTTCCTACTCATTACATTATGGCAGTCAACTCACTTGACCGATTTCCAGTTGATCTGAGTGAGGCACAATTTGATATTGCGAATGCCCTGTTTAAAAACCTCAACGTCAAATAATGGTACTTCTAACCCTGTGGCAATCGAAAATAGATGGAATTCCAATGAAACCAAATTCGTTAAAATGATATTAAACACTGATTTCATCAAATTTTAGGCATGCCCAATTCCCTCTTTTGCGTTATCAATGCCATAAAGATACAACATTTACTGTGTAAAGTCTACAGGAGGGCGGTCTTTTCCTCGTTTCCACCCATGACGTAACTATATTCCTCAACTTTTCCCGCCGGAGGAATATAATAACCAACTAACTCAACAAGCAATAATGCTAAGGCATAAGGCATACAAAGATGTAGGGTACCCGGGTATCTGTTACGACCTCTCTTCAGTGTGCTATTCAAGGAAAGATGTGACCTTGTTCAAAAAGTAGTAAAATTAGCACATGAACCTCATTAGGCCCGAAAACTGCTACTTTTCCATCTTATCTATTCTAGAATTCTAATCAGAGGACGAGGTTTCCTTTTTTCATCCAATACCAAGGAAACAATCTATGACTTGCGAAAAATAACATCCCGAGAGTGAAATTCTAACACTATTGCCCCCCAAAAGTTCTTGGGTTAGACTGATACCCCCCCCCCCTCCCCCTCGTCCAATGACGGAACCAAACAATTTTCCGGTACTGTTATATCTCCCGATTTTAACAGGCAAGCGTGTGCTTCGGAACATTTCAAATTCAAGTTCGATTCACGACTGTTCAGTCCTCCAATCCAATCTCTCGAAAATCGGGAGCTCCAGGATGATCAAAGTGTGACTTTCATCCTAAACCCAATTTTAGAGTCCTACTATTTTATATCTAATTTGATTCTTCTGACTAAGTGATTTTATGACTATTCACATCGTTACAAAATCCAAAATAACTGTGCAACTGCTACAATAATTTCGATTCGTCCAGAACTGGAGTTCTGACAATCCATATTTCAAATGTTTCACATACAATTTCGAGAAATACTTTTAATACTTTAAAACAATTGAGTATTAATCAATCTCGATTGTGAATTGTTAAAATTCTAAAGAAGAAATCACATTTCTTAGAAGCAGTGGTCAAATGATTAGATTCTAGCTTTGAATAATACAACGTTATCGTCTATTTGTGCAATTAAAAAAACCTCCTTTGCTCAAATATAATGTATTTCCCTCGAAATAACCCTGAAATTAACCTAAACCCAACCCCCAAACTGCGCACTGTCAATCACTTGCTTCCAAGCGCGCCCATTGGTCTCACAGCGGTTTCCCCCTTAGTTTTGACTGAACAGAACATAGTCCCAATAACGGGAGGACAATCCAGGCCATTCCTACTTCGAGCCGTCAATTTGGAAGACATGTTTCACCACCCCTAATTACGCAAAAACTACGAATTTTGTATGGGCGGCTATCGCCGCAAACATAAACAGTCGAAAACCCTGCAGCTCTTGCACTGACGGAAATAATGGTCATACACTTCCCGCCAACAACTGACACAACATGAAGCAACATGAAACGATTTATTAAATGAATGCAGGCGTTTTAATGTCACAAGTGATTTGTCCACACCACACCAGCTCGACGTACCATCCGCTGTTACGCTCGAAAATATATAGAAATTCCATTAGCGAATTAACGTGCATTTCCTTTGAGTCTGCGCATTTTAAAATTTCCATCTATTCCATGGCCACTCACTTCATCATGAAGATGTGCTCCGTTTTAAATACCAATGGAATCATTCCACATTTGCTGATAGTTAACATGGGTATCATTTGGAATCCTGTTTCTCGATGTGCTATGAACATAGGAACATAGGAAGGCTTCAGCTAATCTGCGTAGGCTCTAGTGATTCACAATCAGCGGCTACAATATCGTCCGCAGTTTGTGTTGTCATTTTGCGCTTTCCCAGATTTGCTGAGAGCCTGCATGAGAACTCCACTCTAATATTTTTTTTTCCGACAAATAATATTTGTAAGGCTCCGACTATAGTTTTCCGACCTATACGATGAGTGAACCATTTTCCAATATATTTTAATTGAGAAGTTGAGAAGTTGTTGGAGATACGATTTCGAACGCCCATATCTATTACATATAGAACCAATCGATACGGGGGAATAATTGATGAATGTCTGTTTTAGAGATAATGCAGCTATGATAGGTTTTTTGTTTCATCTCCGATGAGGCTACTTCTTCGTGGGAAAATATTTTTCACGAAGTTTTAAATCGACATGCACCTAATAAAAACGAAACCAATAAAAAGAGTAGCTCAGCCACCATGGGGGGGGATTTCTACCACAATTCTGAATGCTATAAAAGGCGGTGACGCCGTTAAAAGGAATGACCACAATCAATAGCGATTCTAGCCCAATAAGGTAACATGTCCTTATACGTTCTGCCAAGCGGAACTATTTTAAGAAGAGATTAGGAGAAACGCTGGTAACACAAAAGAAATATGGGAAGTCTTGATGATGATTCAGTCCAATAAACCACAACCACCCAAGTGGCAACCCCCACTTTACTAAAAAGAATTAACGATATTAACATTACTGAAAGTTGAATCCTTTAATTCTCGTATTTCAAACCTCAGTAGTAAGGTAATAACTGATAGTGGTATCTCTGATTTTTATTTCTTCCATAACCCTTGAATCATGTACGTTCGAAATCCCTTGGATACAACATTGAAATACCACATATTTCTGACAATTTTGGTCGTGATACTAATGGATCTTTGTTTCTTCCAAAGCAACAGGTTGTCGACGAAGTAAGTCTAAGTTTTAAAATGAGGCGCTCGACATATATATATATAGAAGCATTACTCACATTATAACACAAGTATTATACCAAATACTTTTCATCCCCAATGGAAGTTGCAAAGGTAGTACCGATCTCGGCAGTAACTCAAGACTAGATGTCTCCCATTAACGTCTATTCGATTCTCCCTTCTGGTTCCAAAAATATATAGAAGGCATGTTGCATTGCACTTTTACTAATTTTCTTAGCAACCATTCCAGTTATTGTGGGTGCAAAATCCGGTATTTAGATCAAGTCTTCTTGATGACTGTCGCCTATACCTGTCACTGAATTAGGATGGAATCAATCGATAAGGGAGAGCTAACTGGAGCTGTTCTTTTAGATCTCAGGAAAGCGTTTGATATAGAAGATCATGATATTTGACGAAGAATTGAAATTGTTCAGTCTCCACATCTACACTGCAATGGTTTTCAAAAAAAACACACACAAAAAAACACACCAAAAAAAAAACAACAACAAACAAAAAAACCAAAAAACAAAAAAAAAAACACCCCCCCCCCCCCACAGCCCCCAAAAAAAAAAAAAAAAACAAAAGAAGCCAAAAAATCTTACTTGTTGAATAGAAGTCAATATGTAATCATGAGCGGTACTGCCTTCTCTTGTTGGAAGTCAAAAACGGCGTGACACAAGGATCACGTTTGGGCCACTATTATTCTGATCTAAAAATGGAATGAGCTGTGCCTAACTCACTGTAGAGCTGACATGTATGCAGATGATACCACCTTCAATGTCTCAAAGTAAAAGTATTGAGGTCCCGCAAAAACTAAATGGAAACATGATGCCAAAAACGCGTCAGATTGGTGTAACATAATAGAATGGCGGTCAATACTGGTAAACCTAAATCCATGTTTATATGCTCCAAGCAGCGGTATGATAGTTTGCAAAGAACTGAAAAGTTTGTCCGTAAAAATGAACAATATTATTGTAGACAATTCAAACCCAGAAAAACTTCCAGGGGTAAGAATGGACTGTATTAACAAAGCACAAATCGGGTATATTTGTTGCCCGATAAGTAAAAAAATTGGCCCTCTTGGGGTGGCAGATAAACCAGTATATGATACATGACATGATCACTTTATGATAATAAATATATACTCCAATGATTATTGTGTTAGTATGGGATACTACTGCCATAAATATTGATAGATTTATAAAATTGCAAGAGCTTAGAATTAGCTGAAAACTCATTTGAGGATAGCTCGACTGACTTATTCACAAAACTAGGCTGGAGACATTGATAAACATGTGATGTATCTGAACACTAACACCACAGCGTCTACGTCGATACAATATGGGACCTGAGTACATCAAAAGATGTTTACCACAGTAACATTCACGTTAACGGGTGGTCCACACAAAGTTATAATAATCGTTTCTTACCATCGCCACAAAAGAATGGGAAACAAACTAGAAGGAGTTCAGATGGCAGGAAGTAATTACCCATTTTAAAAGTTACTCTCCAATAATTATCGGAATGTCTTTTTATATTACAGTAAGCAGATTTTTACTTGTTTATTGATTTACCATATAAATTTGAATTGGTTAATCATAACCGGATCGGGTATTATATTCAAATGAATATTTTCACAACTGCTGATAATCTCTATTTTGAATTATTATTTTGTAAGCTGTTATTAGTAACATTTTTCATACGTAGCTCCATTGTATTCCTGTATATATGTCTAGAGGCCACACGAAATAAACGAACCATGACAAGGTAGTCTTCGAAAAACGAATCTAAACGAGAAAATCAAAAACATTGTGAAAGTGCTTCATTGCATCCGACATATTCACGGTCATCGTATGCCAACTGATGGTGGTTCACATGGGTCACACTTGGAAATATTTGTTTCCCACATGTACGCCCGCCACCACAGTCATTCTGAAAACAAAAAGTGTTCTTCAAGGTTCCGCAGGCCTGACCAATAACATATATTTTCGTTGTTTTGGTGAATTTGGGCAAGAAGAGAAGAATTGAATGTGAAAGGCATGAATGTTTCAAAACCAAGTGATCCTGTGAATCTCACCCGTCAAGATATTGTATATACACACTGTGTACCAAATCATGGATCTCGTACAAGTTGATTAACTTGTGATTGCTTCCATAGTCTCTGTTGGTGTAAACTTGATATCAACATCTGATACCGAAACTGCACATGCGAATAGGAAACGGATGCAAGTGGGTCTTGAGGGAAGAAATCTGGAACAAATCAGTGCTGTTAAGCCCTTTCTGCACTATCGAGAGACGATCAATTTTTCAGCGCTGTTATCCGTCCGGCACCAATTCCAAGTGGATTTGATTCAGGCAAAAGCAAAATATGCATACATGTATGCTAGGGAAATGAATGAATGTTTTCAGTTGCAATAAGGTTTGTTATAGGGTTATTCCCTAAGTTGATGATAGCCATTTATGATTAGAATACTTTGTATTATAAAGAAAGTTATATTTCAAGAAAATAGGGAACCCTCATTTTGGAAGAGTCACTTGCTCCAGTGAGGTATTATTACAATTCTGTGGTATTTTTACTCTTTGCTGTCATGTATGGATCTGGTTTTTTTTTTTACGTGCATATTTCAGAGCAAAATAAGGAGAAGGGTGAATTATCATCAGCAGTGTTGGACCTAAAAGTGGATGCTTTGACGGAAAAAAAACGATACCAGTTACTCTCAAATCTGTGCATTGCTGCACAAGCAAGATACATTACATTATCATTCGGTCATAATCAGTAGTACTGAAAGCCTACGATTGAAAAATTATAAAACATAAAAGTAAAAATGATTAGGACAACCCGATACCAGTCTTTAATCTGGACCAATTTATCTTATATCAGCTGATATCTGGATTGGATTTCAGAGCACACAGACCAGTGACAGGAATAGCGATCAGCCTGGTGAGTTTCTTCAACCGAGTGAAAACTTTTGATGATAGCTCTCTCATGCCAGTGAAGGGCTTGTATTTCTTCGGGGTGGATGGTCACGACTGCCTTCTTGATTGGCGGTTCAGTGCCTCCCAGGGCGACTTCCCTTGAAATCGAATGAAACGTGTGTCACGTGGGAGTGCTTCGTCCAAGTTATTAAGCGTGATCTTTGTATCATGAAGGTTCGTGTTATTTATATTACGGTCGCCTACCTATCAACCGTTTAACCAGTTGGTGGAGCGTTCACCCTTATCTCCATCTGCGTGTGATTTCCCCACCCCCAGCCCCCACCTTGATAGCATACTGCCGGAGAGTCCTCGGTCTCATTCTTGTACCTTGTAGAGGATTCGCAGCTGATCAAATCACGTTGCAGTACAAGTATGCACCTGTGCCTTTGGATGGGTAATCATATTAGTCTATATTTTAGAAAAAATGTTCCTATGATAACAAGAGCGGCGGGAGTGCTGAAGTTGATCAATCAGAGAGGTGGCCCGACGGCGAGGGACCTTTTGATAAATAATAGTTAGGTATTCCGTCGTATAGTTTATAGGAAAGGTGGAGCACGTCGGGGGGAGGCACCTTGTCGCTCTCGCCGATTGGTACAGCCGAACATTGCAGTGTTCAGTGCTACCGACTTTTTTTTAAAGTCACTTAGTTTTAAGCAAGTAGACGGGAAGATCCCCGAGTCAATTAACTTGTTTCATAGTCAAGAAGCAGAAGCTTGTGTATATTGCTATTGAGCAAAATCGGAGCAGATAATGGTTTATTATCCTCGACTCCAAAAGTCACTTCAACCAACCAATAAGAGTACTTTTGCTTGGAGGGGTTGTGACAAGCCGGCTAATCTGACAGGAGCGTGTGACACTTGTACTTACGTAAATCCAGCGGTTTCATATCGAAGAAAAATACTGCTTTAAAAAGCGGTTGCCTCAGAGTATGCAAGAGAGAGAATGAGAGAGGCAGTAGATACAGTTATGCAACTAGAGCGGAGTAATTCCAAATCGGTTTGAAGTATATTACGTAGAGTAATCATGCGTACTTCTCTGTTGCGCCACCAGATTCATCTTACTTTCTTCTACCACCAATCCGAGTACCCAAGAGACTGCAAGGAGGTTCATGACCAATGCCCATCTAGTAACTCCAGTGGCGTTCACTTCATCAAACCAGATGGGTACCGAGAAACCCTTTGAGTAATTGCAGTGCTGCTGCAGATGGTTCGTCTGGGTGGACGGTAGGTCATTTTATCTCACCTCTTTGAAGTCTATTGCGATGCTCCTCATATCTGAATAGGAGGTTACTAGGTCAAGTTTGTCACCGAGTTGTATACTTTTCGGGGATGATACCTTTTATATTGTAGCAAAAAGGACAGATCTAACATAACCCATGTTCGTCTTGGTTCTTGAAAGCGCAAATATTATTCTTGGGGTGAGGATACAGAAGGCATTATGGTTTAAGACACTAAGTGTTTTAGCTCTTGGTATTCACTATCTTGATTTCCCTCAAGGGGAATGAATTTACTCAAAACAAAATTTAAAATAAACCCTTCTGTTATCTCAAAAGTAGTTAGAAGGACATCTTCTTCTTCTTTGTCGGCCGCCCAGTACTAACGATTAGCTGCCAATAGAATGCATTTCCGTGTCTTCTCTTCCGAGTAGCTCCACGTTTTGCTCACACGAAGTTCAAACCTGTCCATTCACTGATGTTATCACACCACTGCTTCTTTTGAAGTCCGACCCTCTCTTCCTTTCGACCTTCCCCCCTATAGGACCATAGAATGGCTTATTTGCTCAGGAAAAAATACACAGATAGTAGTTTATACGAGTAGGAGGGATGGGGGTGCGGCCAGTTATTCTCACCTATAAGTACAGAATGAGGAATCTCCTCCTCTATATTTTAGTAGGTGAACATAACATCAACATTATACACTGGTCGAAATTGATGCTTTTGGTCAAGGAGGTATGATGAGCATAAAATGCTTCCCTCTGCTCCCCTGTCGGGGATCCTTGGCCCTAGTCGTCCCTGTCAACGAGTCGATGAGTGTGTTCGTGTCAACACTTCAACACTTTGTTTTTACTGATATTCCCGTTCATGTTTTTATACATACACGAAGTGACGGACCTGGGTTGGCGTACAAACTTCGGTAATTCACTGTAATCTTCTTCCCGTGAGCATGTTGCCACAGATATACACGCACACACGCACACGCACACACACATAAACACACTTACACACGCACGCACGCACACCCACATACACCACAATGCACGCACAGACACACTTACACACATGCACACACACACGCACGCACACGCACAGAACACACACACATTCACGCACACACACGCACGCGTGGGAAAGTGCGCACGGTACCGTATAACACCCGTCCAGTAGGTGATATTTTCACTGAGTCACACCATGTTCGATTATATTTCATTAAATTGAGGCGTGTTTCACCTTTTTTTGCGAACTTATAGCACGATATTTTCCCCCTGTTTAGTTCAGAAGAAGATCATCCTCACATACATTTATTACATGTTTTTCTTCTCGGTGAAGGTCATACAGCGACGTAGCAATGGAGGAATCGTTAATTTCAGCAGAAGACCTGGGAAAGCCTACAAGATCGGTGTTGGATTCTCTCTCACGAATTCTGGATTGGAAATGAACCGGACTACTCATAATGGCCAACCCACGACAGACCCCCCCAATATCAACATCTTGACCCCATCGAGATGACTCTGCTTGACGGGACTGTGTTCAATGCGTCTTTAACCGGCTTCTTTATCAGTGATGAGTTCAGCCACACCTTAAACACCCCCCTGTTCGGTCACGGCGGCAGTGTTCCAACTGATTGTATGGATGTCTAACAATTCTGGCTCTAGAGACAGCGGGGTCTACACCATCAAGCCTACTGACTGGCCCGGGCCAGCGTTTAGTATCTACTGTAACATGACAGATGGTGGAGGCTGGCAGTAAGTGTTCTGGTAATCATATTTATTTATGTCATGTGATAATAATAATAATAATAAATAATAATAATAATAATAATAATAATAAATAATAATAATAATAATAATAATACCCCGGTATTAAATGCATGGTCGATGTAGGGAGCTACAGCGGAAATGCTGGTAGGTATACCTCCTTCGGTATGGATTCCTTGCAGTGCTATCACATTTTTTTTATCCAAAAATATGCGGTGTTTTTTGAGCACACGCTATGAGGCAGAACGGTTCCGGGGTGCTTTTATAGGTGACATAGTAGTCTTCTCATTTCGTGTTAATGGCGAGTGGTAGACGTATTTCAAACGTACCTTTGCTGACCTAACGAACACCGGTAATTAAATGCAAATGCATAATTTTTCAAAGGTTTTCCAGAGAGAGACGTATTGACGGTAGCGTTGATTTCTACCTTGGGTGGGACGAATACAACGAAGGCTCGGAGATGTGGAACACGAGCACTGGCTCCGGAAACGATCAACTCTACACCTGTCGAACCAAGAGAAAGATACCGCTCTTAGAAGTTATGTAGTTAACAGTAATGGGGATCCATACTACTGGCTAAGTTCAACTCTTTAGAATAAACAGCGAGGACGACAACTATCGACTGGTTGAAGTAGGAAACTACAGTGGGGATGCCGGTAAGTGTACATCCTGAGCAAATAGGTATACAAATATATAGAATTTGCTGTTTATATAGACTGTTATAGGCAGTAAATCACCAACTACTACAAGAGGTCATGCGGGGGCGTGTATCAACGTATACGTAAACTATAGCCAGGGTAGTTTGGGCGTGTACAAACGAACGTCGAGATATTGGCCACGCGGGTTCTTTGGAATGGTGCCAACAAGGCTACTCGTTTTGCCGGTATTGTAGAGAATCGAATGTGCTCCTTGTAGGTCGCTTATTAAAAGGAATTGGTGATTCGCGAACCTTATGGGTGCAATTCTTGATTCTAGGTGTCCATCGACCGGGATCCGTGTTGTTTCTGATTGTAGGAGTGGGGTGTGTGGGATGTGATTCACAGAAGTAAACAAATGGTATTGATTCGTGAAACATCAGTTAAACAGACGTTCAAACATTCCATATTCCGGCAAGTCCTCCTGAACAGCCCCGCGCACACTGTAAATTTGCCAAATTCAGTGTATCAATTTCGTCTCTAAATTAAAGGGAGCCGCAAACAACGATGCGATGAAATTCCCAGGAAGCCTCTGGTCCGCCGACCTCCCACTCGGGTCCAGGCACTTGATTTGAGCCCCCACCCTGCTCCTGAAGTCGATCTGTATGAACCCTTTTTTTTTTTTTTTGTTGGGGTTTTTTTGTTTTTTTTTGTGTGGGGTGGGGGGGGGGGGGTTTTTTTGAATAACTCGTTAACACAAAGTATGTTTGGGACCCATACGATATGATGAACGTGGCTCATTTGAATCCATTTTATAGTGGGTTCTTGGAGGAAATTTAATATGAGATTATATGAGAAATTGTATATAGTAGGCTAATAGGTAGCAACTGTATTGCTTGTTGCTACGTCAGGAAATACGGAGGAATAATCAGAAGAACTACAATGACAAACAGAGCATTGTCACTATACAGGAAATCTGAAGAAAAAAAAACAACCAACACAATACTTGCGGTGTTGTACCTACCTTCGAGGCATGGAAAACTGTAAGCTACAAGTATTGTACAGCGTATTCCTGGTGGTCAGTTCACGAACGTGCGTTCATTACTATGACGTATTGCAAACAATTTGCAAATTTTTAACGAATACGGAACATACATCATAGTCCAAATTATTCAAAATGTGTCGTTGCAAAAAAAATACTATGAATACTGAATAAATGGATATGATATGAAAAAATCAAGAATCTCAGATGCTGTAACTAGAAATTTCAGCTCTGTCGGGAATATGCCATAACTTGCGTGTAATAAATGTGACAAATGGATGGAATCAAGAAGAGTAGCACTTCTACAACTTAGTTCATGTCAGGTACTAGGGGAATACAAGAGGGTTCAGGCAATGGGATAATCTTTATCATTATTTGCACCTCTGAAAACCATTAGGGTCACAGGATTAAATTGCGCATCGATCACATAATTATTGTTCACATTTTCAACTAAGGCAGATACCTACACTCTTCAAAATGTTGGGTACAATTACCACCTGGGCAATTCGTTTTGTCCATGACTGGGTAAACATTCACCCAGCCTGGGTAAACTTCACACGTCAATGGGTAAGCTATCACCTTGAATGGCTATAACAAATTGCCCAGGTGGTATTTGTAACCAACTTTTTTTTAGAGATTAGAATTTATATCCTCTAGCATCCCCCCTACTTTGAATGAAAGACAAAATAAATTTATCGCCTGTGAACATGATATAGCAGCATGTGCGTTTGCAACATGTTCCAATAGAGAAAATGCACATCTTCAATTCGTAACAGCACTCTAAAAATGTGTTCAAACTTTCGCATACTAACACTATTTACACTGCTAGACGGCACTGTAGCACTGTTTTTGAAGATATACGAGCTACTGCGCGAAAATGGCAATCAGAGTATGGTGTTCGCACATGTTTGTAGCAGAACTTCAATAGACGATAAGATTAGTAACTTTTCATAATGCGTATAGCATCTCTGTTCTTCACAATGGACTGTGACGGATGGCTTATTAACATCTCGTAAACAAGGATCTGAGTTTTTTCTCCACCAAGGACGGACAACGACCGACTATGATCATTCATATGATTATTACAGCTTGATGAAACTCCGTGCGCAGTGGATCGTGGTGGCCTGGTGGTACATTGACTTATTATTATTCAACCTGAACGGACGATACGTGATTCCTTTTATATGTATTGTCTACTTGGCTCTAATTATCTTAACCTTCCAGTGAGATTAAGCTCCGGCCAATCTAGCCTTTCATAATGACGAGGGCGACTGAACATTACTCTCATGACGTTGTGAGGCATAGGAGAACTCGTATTTTTTGCTGTAATCGTACCGTCATCGGTGAATGGAAGAATGGTCTTTTCTGTGGTAGCAATATGCCTTTATGTAAATGAAAACTATCAATCACTGGCACAGATATTGCCATTTTACTTTCCTCGTCATACCCCCTCCTTCGCCAGTAAACTAACCAAACAGCAGGTCAATTTAGACCTTTGGCGGCTGCTTGCAGTTGTCATATCAGTTTGGGTGTTAAGCCCAGCTACTAACTCCCGACGGGTTGGATTAGACACGCCATATGAAGTTTAGGAATGTTACTTTGAAGTTACTTTGCGTTGGGGTCACCGGATCGAAGACGAGGCCCGGACAATAATTCTTCGAATGAGATACATTGGACAAATTGTTGCATTTTACGTTGAGATGGCAGTGTGTCAATGAGTAGGACTCTAGTCACTTCCGGATACCAATAGACAGACAATACTCATAACCACCTCAATCATGACTATTGCTAATTGTTTTATCTCTGCTTATTGGTAGCCACCACCATTGGTGTGGTATAACCCGATTCAATATCTCTAATCGATTACATTGTTTATTAGTCAACTGTATTAAAATAAATTGCATCCAATAGTGTTAACTGATAGACATAGTGTACAATCGCCTTACGTCTTGAAATTATAATCTCCTTGACAATTGCATTAGCCATGGAGAGCCACAGGGACGAAGTCAACAAATCTCAATTTCGGGGAAAAGATTACCTGTAGATCTTGATAAGACTGCAGTATACTACGAAATAGATATCTCTCATACCTCAACTGACGAGAGCCTAATATTTCTCATTAATCCGTGAAGGTTTGTGTAACATTGCAGAGTAGAGTGTCATATTCAAGGAATAGGACTGACCGAATGAATGATTGACGGCGGCGAGAACAGATGTCGCTATACTTCTGAACAAAATCATAACACGCAAATACCGGGAGAATCTAATATGAACATGACACTGCGATCCTCTTCTGATCCTTGCTGGCGCTGTCTCAGCTAGTGATTGTATGTTGAGATGATTTGAAGGAACATTCCGTGTGAGCGATACAACGATGAGGTTCCATGAATAAAGATACCCTTGCCAAGACGACAGGCATCGGCTTCCACGATTTATGTGTATTGGTTATTTTTAGCAGTGCGCCCTCTTTTTCACTCTCAAAACAGAGAATCACCAGGGTGAGTTAAATCAACCATGGCGGTATCGTCAGCCAACTGGAAATGTGAGCACCCTTGTTCTGATGACGTGGCATCCTACGTGAATATTGTGTGAAGAGAAATTCTGTTAGGACTGTTCCTTGGGGTACCTCGGTATTTGGGAAAATGATATCGGAGAGGCAAAAAATACCAAGTCAAATTGAGTTCTCTTACTCAGTTCAATATCCATTCAATGAAAGCATTGGGAACGCCCATATCCCTACGTTCACTGACCTAAATATGTAGTTAATATACAATGCCAAGCAATACTATCATGCATGCCCTTCGTAGGAGGAGATGCATCTTGCTAATTTTCAAACAATGAATCATCATGTTATTCAACTCATATCTGACCTCTGTCATTCGTATGGAACGCCAAACGGGTTATTAGGCAAAGTTCGTCATGAAAATGGTTACATCAGGCGTATCCGGGGCAGATATTGGCATCTGATTGAGCTGCTCGGCCCTATTTGCCGCGATATATGGGACCTACGATTCCATAATCCCCTCCTCAATTACAAAAGTAGCGTGACAAGTGACGGCATGGGGCGTGGCATGTTGCGTCGGCGTCCACCACGTATCATGTTACGTGTAAAGGCAGGAGGTATGCGGTTCATAGTGAGTGGCGGGTTGAGGGAGTGTTGTGGACGTTTGAGAGGGGCAGGGTAGGGGATAGATTTTTAGATGAGAGGTGTACGGAAATTCCTTGGAGGGTGGTCGATCCACAGCCCGACGTCTTGACGCGAACTTCCCATAACCCTCATGTGGAGGAGGAGGCGGGAAAAGAAGCGAGGAAGGCAATGTTATTAAGCTATGTATGCTGATTCGTGATCGCCAACTGTGTATAGAGGGTATAATGCCGATTAAACGCCTATAGTTAATAATGTTTTGCAGGACAGTTAGGGAAGTAGCAGGGTACACAGGTGAAGCCGTAGGCATGATTTTCACATGCTTGAGAGTAACCAAGCTCCTTTTTTCCAGCTCAATTACGCTTCCAGTCTTCCTATGCTCCTGTGATGCATGGATGCTCACTGTTGGACTGAGGCGGGGACTGAATGTTTCATTGGCTACCCCACGTCGCCGTATTCCGTGGTTACCACTGCTAATTAAGTCCAGTTGTCCAACGACAGAGTACCAGGGGATGGTGAAGTCAGCTGCCTGATTCGTGATCGCCAACTGCGCTTCTTTGGGCATCTGGCGCGCCTCCCGGTGGAAGAACCCGTCCAACGTGTTCTGTCTCCACGGGACCATTGAGTTAGGGGCCGTCCGCCAGGGTGGCCATGTTCATGTTCGCTTGCTTAGAGGATGCTGCATTGGCGATTGAAAGCGACAGGTGAAAGCTGCTGAGTGCCTTCCAGGTATGCGCTCCCATGAGTGAATGGAGCATCGTGCAGAGGAAATTTATGTATGGAATGAAAGTCAGTGATTTTCAGAAAACGAGTGAATCAAGTGCCCCTAGTGGCGCGTAGTGTCTCCGGCTGGCTCTTATAAAAAAAAAAACACAGGCTTCGAATTGCTTTGGAATTGCTCTCGACATTCAAATATTCTGCCGACGAAGCTATTTCACCCCCTGGAGTAGTCGTGTTCAAGACGCCGTGACAGTGACTTTTGCTCTTCTCACATAATCTAGATCCCCTATACAGCTCTTGAACAGTACGGTTCTAGATATGTTTTCGCCACGGACGTCTTGTAGAACTGTTCGTGAAGGTGTCTAATGCATATGCATTTGCTGTATGAACGAGCAATCAATCATGCATCAAGTACTGCCTAACGTTAGAAAAGGCTAAGTAAGTTAGTCGAAAATTATCGATCTTTTTAGGCCTACTTGCTCCGATAACCTAATCAACAACGAGAAAATTGTCATTAGTAACTAGCGGCGAAAATGAGTTCTCTTACCGTTCACAAACAGATTGGACTTCACATTCTCGATCGTTTCTCACAACTCACTAGGTTGTATTATTTATGTTGCCTATTCTTGTCGAATGAGTATTCAAAATAGCAATAACAAATTGCAGACTTCTCCGACAGGAATGAATGTTTCGTTCCCATCTGTCAATATTACTAATTTCCATTCCAGATATTACATAAATATTTGGAGGGAAATAAAAAACTTCAGTATGTTAGTTTAATAAGGTTCCTCGTAGAAGTCGAATCAGCAACCCATGGGATGTAAACATGGAGGCGGATTAGCTCAAGTCGGTAGAGCTCCGGACTTAAGATCAATAGATTGCGAGTTCGAATCCCAGTGAAAGCCCGAGGATTTTTCCGCATTGCTGTTAGACAAGTCGATTCTCCTCGAATGCCTCCACGCTAACCCACCTGTAAAAGTGGGTACCTGCGAGGTAACGGAAGTAGGCGCCGCTGCGTTGGCTGCCAGGGGTGTAGTAGGTCGTGAGCGAACGTGCACCCTGGTGGTGCGGGCAAGGTCTTCATCAGGTTACCAATGACCCGGGGATTGAGTTGCTAGTCGTGTGAAGAGGCGCTGCCTTGATACAAGACTATAAACACGAATCTTAATCTTAAACAATTACTGGAAACGTGGTGTGATTGGCTTGTGAAGATAGTGACGTCAATTGAACAGTTCTCCAAGACGAAGCTATTGCCATTCACAATCACCCTGATATATATATATATATATATATACGATAGCTGGCACAACTGGTTGGTTTGTTGCAACGAAGTGAAGAAGTGCTAGCTTCGTCTTAACCCAAGACTACGCCTGAGGCGAAAGATGAAAACTTCACTTTTCCTGGATTGAACTCCCACCATTTTCTCTGTTAGGTTCGTGCGCCGGGACTCGTCCATAAAATGATCGTACGATATTTTTATCGCATCGTATCGTATCGTATCGCCTAGGTGCATAGCGCTTTAGAAGTATTTTGTCGTTGGTGAAGGTTAGTGTTTCACCACAACTGACCTATTTTACTACAACTTTATTCACGAGGGGAAAATAGACAACTGTAGACAATTTTCTCAAATTGCTTCAGAGTATGAACTTCTGTAATGAGAATTCTTCTAAGGTTGTTAAGAATGAAAGGTTTGGCGAACAACTGTTAATGGAGATATTCATATAACGTTTGTTTATCCATGTGTTGTGTTTTGTTGCCTCTCTGGAGTGTTCTATGTGACTCTATTCAGATTTCTCAAGACCGTTCGTAGCCACGATGGTCTGTGACTATGAAGTTTCTTGATCAATCATCAACTGGCCTCTTTGTTGTAACAACTCACTACTCCACGGTACATCAAGTTCTCCGATAGCCTCGACGTTACAACGTATCACGATCTCAGTCGCAGGCACGTAAATAGCTGTGGTAGATGAACTCCCAAGACGCCAATTTTACACTGGCTTCCAGTCCAACAAATTAATTCTCGCATGAAAACACTCCTCTGTATGACAGCGGAGCATTCTTAGTTGCAGCTGCAGAGGCAGCTTCCTCTTCACAACGCAGTTCTTCAAAATGACCTCACCTGAATATCGTGTGAAGTTAAACTTAGTCAATCAGTTATGACTGCCTTATGTACTGTATATATTTGTCGGTTGTTCTAGCGCCTTGAGACTACTTCTATTTTGCGCTGTATACGTTCCTGTGCAATAGATTCTCTGAAATGTCAAAGTCACACTCAGCTTCTCGTCCTTTCCTCAAACTGCGATGAAAACACTGTTTATCGGATGTTCGGATAAACAGTAACGTTCCCTCGTAGAGTGAAGCAGTCTACACTCTAAAATGACTCAGAAATCGAAAATCGGATCAGATACTGTCAGAGAAGAACCGAATCAAGTATATGACTTTTCCTTCTATTCAAAACTAACCATTGTTTGTTCAAAAGCAGAATGTAGTACATTGTTTCTATCCTTCTCTGGTATATTGCTCACTCTTTCTAGTCGATTTAACCAGGAAAGTGCCATAGTGTCTGGAGACATCACTGGGGAAGTTGATCAGAAATAGTGGACAAATTCTCCAGTTCAGTTACTCGATCTTTTCACCTGATATCCTGAACATTCTAACTAAGAAGAACTAATGATTGGTCGATTTCACGAACGATTGATTGCTTGCGTAATATTATCGATACACCAACACCTTCCTGATACAGGGTGATCAGGTCAGCACAACCCTTCTAGTCGCATCTCGCTCTATTAAAAGAGGATCAGGCTTCATTACCGTACCTGAAATGGACGTATCAACTCTGCCATGAATAACTGAATTCCTAAACTGTTAACCCGATAGGATTTTGATGAAAGTTGGACCTCATCTCGACCGAATAGTTTCGCATTGGGCACCTTTTTTCCTCTCCAATTGGTTCAGTTTGCCATATGAACCCACTGAAACAACTATCTAGTCCAAATAACTGGACACTGGCTCGTTCGTACAGAAAAACTACCGCGGGAGTTTCATCATAGGGGATAGTATATGACCTTCATAGGAACGATTTTTGATGGATTTGTGAATATGCAAAATCGGTGTTGCGCCTGTTGATGGATCTGTGGATAAAGTACCGTGGTTAGGAATCAGTCAACCACCACATGCTACACCACCTACGGACTACAGGGAAGCAGCTGAAAGAATATGATCAGTTTTAGAGAGATAAAGATATATCTTCACTATACGAATATATATATTCTCGGTTCAGTTAGTAATGCTCACAGTTGTTGTCCCAGTTATTGTCTCTATAATGTTTTCCTACTCGGTAACTCACGCGGAGCACCATGCTCGACCACATGGCTGTCAATCTCTTGGTATGACTAGGAGATTTGGAAGAACCATTGGATCGATCCCACCATTAATGGGATGCTAAACAGCTCGCGGGGAACGTTCAAGTTCGATAACCAATTCCAATAAACATATCTTGTTTTCAAATGATGACGTTGTTTGCCCCAACTTGACTTTCGGATGGACGTACTTTTCAGTAGTATATGATAGTATTTATTTATCTAAACCTTCAAGGGATGAACTCAGTTAGCTTGAAAGCTAATCTTACCTGAGGACCTTTGACGAATAAATTACAATAAAACAGATAAACGAAGAACAATAAGACGTATACAGAAACTACATAAAAGTTCACTGTAATCCAGTGCATATTTTCTGTTAACCCCCTAAATGGTGCCTGATGAGACAAGGCAGGCAAATTCACTTGTCTGTATCACGATCAGCAACTCGGGCTGAATATTTTGGTACATTATAACCCACACGACAGCCGTTGTTCTCTCTGATGTGGATCCAGTTGTTCGGAGCGCAACATCTGGAGTGGGTAACGTGGGCAACTCCATCGAACTGTAAATAGTAAACATTTCATGCCGACTTGAGTAAGATTGCTAGAAACATATAATATACAGTTTTGTGACTTTTCACGTTATTCCACCGGTGGATGTTTCTCGCCAACCGTTTTCTGTTCCTTGTCGAAGTCAGAGGAATCTATGGCAGTCGGACAGTGTGTGCGTTTGTGTGTGTGTGTGTGTTTTCGTGTGCGTGTATGTGTGTGTAACGTCTTGCCTTGTTAAATTGAACTCGACCCCACTCGGATGAATCAAGTCCATGATCCCTATTGTTTTGGGGTCAGGTCAAAGGTCATCCGAGATCAGGAAAATCTTGTTAACACAAGGAGTCCAGAATCCCTGGTCCGATCAGGTTGAAATTCGCTAATGCAGCTTTCTTACGAGGTTTGCAGGAACCCATGTGTTTTTTTATGTAAATCGGGGGTTAAATTTGGGGGGAAATTGGGAAATGTGAAGAATTGACAATTTGGCCATTTGAGCTCGTTAACACGATTACTCGACCCCACTTAGAATGGATCAAGTTTCATACGTCATATATGGGTTCACCATAATGAAGTACAGTCTTATTGTTTTGGGGTCAGGTCGGAGGTCATTTGAGGTCTACTAGTCCAGATTGCCTGGTCCGATCAGGTTGAAATTTGGTTATGCAGTTGTCTTATGATGAGTACAGGAACTGTTTTTGGTGTAAGTCGGGTCAGATTTGGGAGAAATTTATAAATTGTGATCGGTATGTGGGCTCATCTTAACGAGTACATGGTCCCTACTGGTTTGGGGGTCAGGTCAGCGGTCATCTAGCTTCAGGGAATGGTCAAAGTCTGATGCTATGCTATTCTTTGTTTGAAAGTATTTCCACAGGTATTAGCAGTCTGTAATCCACAATTTCCCTTTCAAACAAATTTTAAGTAAAAACATATGAAGGCATTCAGGGAATCACTAAACCTCTTGGCTTTCGGGTTCTAGTTGCGGCTGAGCAACTCTGCAATTCATCATGTCTCCGTCCAGGGGCGTCCTGCAAAAATAAATTTGTGGGGGGCCCATCAGCAGGTGATGAATATCTATGCCGAACGCCACCCCGGGTTGGCGCGCAACATACATAAAAAGGTTCGTCAGATAGCAGGAAAAGACACTTTTCACTTTCCGTGCCTTATCGAGTAAAGCAACACCCCTAAAATTTACACACACAAAAAAAACTTCAACGTTCTCATTCCGGGAAATGTTCTCTAGAATATTCATTTGATAGGCTTTTGACTTCCGACTTCTGAATTCACTTCTTTTACACCTCGTCAATTGTGCATCACAGAGATTTATCAGGGGTTCCCATATGGGTTTTGAAATATTGAAACCATTCATTGCCGCACTCGAATTATTGAAGTAAAATGCTCCAGATGTTCATGTTTCATTCAAAATAATCAAAATAGTTAAATTTGAGATGGAGAAAAAGGAATGTCACTTTAGTCAACATCATGTTGATACCATTATATCAAATGGAAGCGGAGCTCGGGCACCCATTGGTTGCCGCGAAGCGTAGCGAAAAATTATGGTCTTCTCATCTGCCAGGTAGGCCCCAAGGTTCATTTTTCATGTGGTAATTGAAAATAAACTTTGCAAATCAAAATGAGTTTTTCAGGAAAAAAAAAAAAAAACCGCCGCTTGAACATAAGGTGGCTAAGATGCAGAATCTCGACTCGCATAAGCGTAATTTCAGTTTCTTCATGGAGATATTATTGTCCGTGAAGGTGTGTAATCCTTATTTCTCGGAAAATAAGTTGTCAATTGATAAAGTTCAAAGGAGGGCTACAAGATTAATCTACTGTCTGCAAGATTTGCTGCATGAGGAGAGATTGAAGCGTCTTGGTCTGATTCCATTGGAGCTAAGACGAATTTGAGGTGATTCGAATCAGGTTTTCTAATATTGTCCATGGTTTCGATGACCTTTCGATATGCGAAAGTAGTTTTCCTCCCATGGAGTGATTAATGAGTGGAACAGCCTATTTGGGGTTGTTGTATGTTCTAAGAGTGGTAATGCCTGTCAGGGACGGTCTTGATTCGTTTTCCAGGAATTGTGGGCGCGTTCTTCATGTTATGTTTCTCTTCGTCTAGAGTTGTAGTGGTTTCAGGAACGTTCATGAAGATTATTCTTTCCTGACCCATTATTACTAAACTAAACTAAACGAGAGGGCAATTCCCGGAGTTGCAGGATTCCTTTAGCAAATGTGGGACT
This sequence comes from Sclerodactyla briareus, assembly GCA_026419785.1. Lineage (NCBI taxonomy): Eukaryota > Metazoa > Echinodermata > Holothuroidea > Dendrochirotida > Sclerodactylidae > Sclerodactyla > Sclerodactyla briareus. The sequence continues at coordinate 94,872 of JAODTK010005665.1, forward strand.
TTCCAGTCGTTTTCTACCTGCTACTACCAAGACATGTCTGGGAACAGCCATTTTCCTAGAAAAAATCATATTCATAGAAGTCCAAAGCAATTTCAATATGAGTCTTGAGAATCTCTCTCAGCAAACAGCGTATGACAATTACCGAAGGCCAGTGTTGTTAGCAGTTAATTTATCTGTTATTTGTTATTTACGGCGCATGGAATTGGGGAATTGATACAGTGGATTTCACATGTAAAAGAGACGCTGGCTAGGCCAGTGATGCCCGCGATATATTTGCAGGCACGGTGAATAATTCACTATCTGACGTCACATTTTCTGTCCGTTTAGTGTACGTGTGCGTAAAAAGTTCCCCGAGGCTTTCCAAAAACGCACACGCTTGACGGACAAAACAAGGATTACATATGACGGACCTATGCATGCCTACCATAGGTTTATCACAGTGATTACTTTTTCACGCACATGGACAACGCGTGAGGCAGACGCATAACGGATCTATGGATGCATAGCTCAAGAGACACTCTTGCGAGTGAATCGCATTGCTGAAGTTGCAAGTTCTTAACCGCTACTCTGGTTACCACAGCAGCCGTTGTCATGGGAACCAGCAACAGTAAATACAGGTTAAATGGCAAACTGACTACAATATCTAAACTAGTTTTGTTTGTCCCTGTGGATTCTAATGACTTAATATGCATCTTGTTAGTTGAGTTATGAGGAATATATGTTCGCAGCATACTACAGTCCCATTCAAGATCTAATCCAATTAACGAGATTTGCTGTCCTTTGTAGGCCCTGTGGCTTTTTATTTTACACTAGTCAATTGCATACTTGCGTACCCCGATATAAAACCTGGGCTTGGAAGGTCAAACGTGATCCGTTGCCAAATCCAAAACGACTCGCTCGTGCGTCACATTCTCTAAATTCAGTCACATAAGTCAGTCACATAGCTGACTCTGGAGCATGTCATCTTGCTCGAATTATGATAATATCATAAAGCTGGCCTACCCTGCTGTTCATTTACAAGGAGTTGTGAGTCACCTAGCAGTCTAAGTGACCGTGGGTGCGTCAAAGTACAAAATTGGTATGACCATCTTGGAAATGATTCATTATGTCCAGAGTATAGGGGGTGCATCATAGAGGTGCGTCATACTATTGACAAAGGCGTCGTGTTGTCATGACCAGATGAGGCGATTGTACTCTTTGTCTGAGAGGGAACAGTAATTATGCAATATTGTTCAGCACATCCTGAACTATGGAGCGTGTCGCCAGTTATGGTCATGGGAATCGTGTTATTACAAAAACCAGTGGCTGTGGCTACTGATGACATTGATAAAACAATGAGCAGTATTCACTGATTGCGGTGGTTATGAATGTCGATTGATATCCGGAAGTGACTAAATGCATACTCAATGAAGCACAGTCAACTCAACATAAACTGCAGCAATCTGTCCAAAGTATCGGGTTCGAAGAATTACTGCCCGGGTCTCGTCTTCGATCCGTCACCCAAAGTCAAAATAACTAGTTCTTCATGGTGAAAATTTCTTAACCTTATATGACGTTTATCCCAACGCGTCGAGAGCTATTAATTCATGGACTAACTCTCAAACTGCTATCACAACAGCAGCCGCCAAATTGTTTTCATTTCTTCTTTAGTGTTCAGTTATTTCTCTTCATACTATGAATATCGACCTCTAATTCAGCAATAAAAAATCAATTCAAACAGGGTAATTGGCAGCCTTAATAACTGGAGGGAGGGGATGACGGCACCGACAACCGGCAATATCTGTGAACGTTTGTTCACAGACAGCATACGCTAACCTTCGCAAAATACATTCTTCTCATGAATCGAATAAGTTAAAAAAAAAGAGAGACCATGTTTTCCTATTGCTTCACAAAGAAGTTTCACAATAGAGGGGTTCTAGTCGTCCGGTCATTCTAATTGTCTAACTAGATTGGCCGAAGCTTCATTCCACTGAAAGTAAGATATTCAGAGCCAGGTAGGCAATTCATATGAAGGTAATCCCTATATCGTCCGTTCAGGTTGTAATAATAATAACTATAACAGTAGTCACTGTACCACCAGGCACCACGATTCCACTGATCACAGGAGTTCTCATCAATGCTGAGATAGTCATATGAACAATCAAACTCGTCGTTGTCCCTGTCCTTAGTGGAGAACTCATATCCTTGACTATAGATGAGAAGAGATCCATCTCCAGCACAGCACATCTGTGGAAGTAGAGAAATTATACGCATTATGAACAGTTGTTCATCTTTATGGTCTATTTAAAAGTTCTGCTGCAAACGTGTGTGTTCCCAATCTCTTACCGACACTTCCTATTCAGTTGCTCATACAACAACCTACGTCCAAATACGTGTCGAGAGTGTGGATGTTCTCTAATGGAACGAATAACTGAACATATTTCAAACGCACATGGCTGCCATGTCATTTTCAGAGGCAATACATTCAATTTGTATTTCTGCTTATCATTCAAGGTAGAGGGGCATGTTTCACAACAAAAATACTACACTCTAAAAAATGTTGGGTACAATACCACCTGGGCAATTTGCTCTACCCATTTCAAGTGAATGTTTACCCAGGTTGGGTGAATGGTTTAACTAGGCTGGGTAAAACAAATAAAATTGCTTGGGTGTATTTGTACCCAACATTTTTTTGAAGCGTACGTATGAGCCTCAGTTGAGAACGTAAACAATATTCCTATAATCTATGCGCTATTCAATCCTATAACCCTCATGTATTTCAAGTTCAATAATTGATAAAACTGATGCCATTATTTAGATCCTCTTGAATTCCCCTAGTACCTGTCATAGTTCGCTCTCCTAACGTCCGCCATGTTACATGGGCATGAATTTGGAAGTTGTAGAAGTACTACTCTTTCCATCCCTTGGTCACATCTATTACACGCTCAGTTATGGCATATTTCAGCATAGCCGAATTTTTCATATGATATCCATTTATTCAGTATTCATTAGTATTTTTGCAATACGTAATTGTAATGAACGCACGATCGTGAACTTACCATCGTCATTCCAAAAATACTGTTGCACAATATTACACATGTCCTTACATTTTTTATATCCTCGAAGGTCTGATACGACAAATATCGTTGTTGTTTTTGTTTTTGTTTTTTCGTCCAAATTCACTGGATAGTGGCACTGCTCTGTCTGTCGTTGTAGTTCTTTTGCGTAGTTCTCCGTATTGCCTAACGTAGCAATACAGTTTTCTAGCTGTTATCTTACTATTTATAATCTCTCGGCTATAACACATGCTGAGAGATTCAGGCTCTTCGTACTCTGGTGTGCAAGATATTCAACTTGGAATATCGCCTCGTCCCCTCCTTCATTGGACGTAGTGCCGTCACACATATGAGGCGCACGCGTGTGTAGCGATCTAAGTTCTAAATCCAGTAAATCAGTAATCATCAGGGGAAACAAGTCATCGATTTTTTTTTTTATCATTTCACTTCATGAAAAGTTCCATACCAATACGCCAACTTAAGGAATGATTTGATGGTCATTATTTTGGGCTTAGAAATAACAGTGGGAGTGAACGTTAAAATGTTAGGACGTACTTATTCCCTCTTCTGGTAATATTTCCTCCAAGAATCACTACAGAATGGATTTAAATTATCCACATTTTATCAGAAGTGTTGGTCCAAAATAATCTTTGTATTGATGACTTTATGAAGGCGTTTCTACGGGTTCGAATTCAGGATGGGGAGGGCTCATGTTCAGTGCCTGAGACCCGAGTGGGAGGCCTGCGGACCAAAGGCTTTAGGGAATTCTATCACATCGATGGTCCAAGTCTGCGGCTCCCTTCAATTTAGATATGAAATTGATAAACCGAATCTGACAAATCTAAGGTGTGCCCGGGCTGTTTGGAGACTTTGCCCGGAATCTGGAATGTTTGAACGTCTGTTTACTGATACTTCACGAAATAATACTTTTTGTCTTACGCTGTGAATCAACTCAACGAATCACTCCAGAAACCAAATGCGCACCTTTCATCAAGGATTCCCCTTATAAGATAACGCTAATCCGAACCCTTCATTCAATAGCTAACCCTTGCATGAGCGCTTTCGATTCTATACAACACCCGCAAAACGAGTAGCCTTGTTGGCACCATTCCAAAGAACCTGCGCGGCCAATATATCGACGCTCGCCTGTACGCGCATAACCGCCCTGGCTATAGTTGACGTATACGTTGATACACGCCCCCCGCGTGACCTCTTGATAGTAGTTGGTGAGGTACTGCTAATAACAGTCTATATAAACAGCAAATTCCATATATTTGTATACCTATGTGCTCAGAATGTACACTTACCGGCATCCCCGCTGTAGTTTTCTACTTCAACCAGCCGATAGTTGTCGCCCTCGCTGTTTATTCTAAAGGAGTTGAACTTCGCGTAGTATGGATCCCCACCCGTGTTAACTACATCGATTCTAAGGTTGTATCTTTTCTGGTTCGACAGGTAGTAGAGTTGTTCGTTTCCGAGCCAATGCTCGCGTTCCACATCTCCGAAACCTTCTTTGTATTCGTCCCACCCAAGGTAGAAATCAACGCTCCCGTCAATACGTCTCTGGAAAACCTTCATGGAATTGCATATGAAGTTTTAATCCCGTGTTTTTTAGGTCAGCAAATGTATGTTTGAAATACGTCTACCACTCGCCATCAACACGAAATGTGTTTCTTCCAGGAGACGTTGTACAGCGATGTATATCACTTTTGGAGAACAGGGGAAAGCTGTATCATATAGCATAGCTTGGGCATGGCAGCAGATCTGCATTATCAAGTTTAACCTGGCGAAGTATTATTACTCATATTGTTAATATTATTAACATTTAATTATTATTATCATCTAATCACATTGCACATAATATTCCCAAATAATGTTATGATTATCACAACACTTACTGTCCAGCCTCCCCCGTCAGCCATGTTACAGTAGACACTAAACGCTGACCCGGGCCAGTCAGTAGGCTTGATGGTGTAGACCCCACTGTCTCTAGAGCCAGAATTGTAGACATCCATACAATCAGTTGGAACACTGCCGCCGTGACCGAACAGTTTGAATTGGGTGAACTCATCAGTAATAAAGAAGCCGTTGAGAGACACATTGAACACAGTTCCGTTATGGCGGGTAATCTCTATCAAGAGTTGATAGTTTTTTGGGTTTGTCAAGTATGAGAGCCGTTCGTTTCCAATCCAGAAATCGTGAGAGAGGAATCCAACACAAATCTTGTAGCTTTCCCAGTCTCTGCTGAAATCGACGGTTCCATCATTGCTACGTCGCTGTATGACCTTCATCGAGAAGAGAAACGTGTAATAATAAAAGTATGTGAGGATGATCTTGTTATGAATCTAAACACTGGGGAAAATATCGTGCTATGTGTTCGCAAAAAAGGTGAAACACGCCTCCAATTTAATGAAATATAATCGAAGATGGTGTGACTGAAAACTTCACCTATACTGGGTGGATGTTAATCGGTATCGTGTGCGCGTTCCCACGCGCGCGCGCGCGCGTGGGTGTGTGTGTGTGTGTGTGTGTGGCAACATGCTCACGGGAAGAAGATTACAGTGAAATACGGGGGTTTGAACGCCAACCCAGGTCCGTCACTTCTTGTATGGATATGTATACAAACATGAACGGGAATATCAGTAAAAACAAAGTGTTGAAGTATTGAAGAGAAATAAAAAGTTGAAGCAGCGAGAGAAATGAAAACTCCTCCGAAATTACACGTGGTAAAAGGAAACGACTTTTCAATTGACAAAACGGAGAAATATATCGAATCTGATATTATTCCAGTGTCAAGCTATAGTCTGATAGTGGAATGCAGGTGAAATTCACAACGCTAACGGCTCACAGAGCCTAGTAGCTGAGAGAGATATTCAATTCGGGAAATGACTGGATAGCGACAGGCGAATGAGTTTGATAAACGAAACACACACACAAACTCATTGACTCGTTGACGGGGACGACATGGGGCTAAGGATTCCCGACCGGGAGCGCGGAAAGCATTCTATGTTCCCCCTTCCTCCTTGACCAAAAGCATCAATTTCGACCAGTGAAGCATCAATTCCGACCAGTGAAGCATCAATTCCGACCAGTGTGTAATGTTGATGTTATGTTCACCTACTAACATATAGAGGAGGAGATTCCTCATTCTGTACTTATAGGTGAGAATAATTGGCCGCATCCCCATCCCTCATAGATCGATATAAAAAGTACTAGTCTGTGTATTTTTCCATGAGCAATAGGCCATTACTATGGTCCTATAGAGGAGAAGGTCGGAAGAAGAGAGGGGTCGGACTTCGTAAGAAGCAGTGGTATGATAACATCAGTGAATGGACAGATTTGAACTCCGTGTGAGCAAAACGTGGAGCTACTCGGAAGGAGAGGACACGGAAATGTATTAAAGTGGCAACCAATCGTTAGTACTGGGCTGCCGACAAAGAAGAAGATGTCCTTCAAAATACTTTTGAGAATACAGAATGTTTTTTTTTTTTTTTTTTTTTGAGTAAATTCATTCCCGTTGAGGAAAATCAAGACATGCGAGTAACAAGAGCTAAAAAAATTCAATTTAGTGTCTCGAACCATAATGCATTTTTTTCAGTCAGCCCAAATTGGCAATCATCATAATTTTCTCTTTCAAACAAACAAGAACGAACATGTGTTATTTTAGATCTGTCTATTTGCTACAATATGGAAGGTATTATCCCTGAAAAGTATACAAATAGTTGACAGAAACTTGACCTTGTACTTCCATGCAGATATGAGGAGCATCGCGGTAGACTTAAAAGAGATAAGATCAATGACTACCGTCCAGCCAGATTGATCCTCTGCAGCACACTGCAATAGACTTCGAAGGGTCTAGGTACCCATCTGGTTTGATGAAGTAAACGCCACTGGAGTTGGTATCTTGGACATCGGTCATGACTCCTTTCAGTCTCTCGGATACTCAGATTGGTGATAGAAGAAATAAGATGAATCTGTCGGCGCAACAGAGATGTAAGCATGATTACTCGTCGCTCTACTTATACTTCAGACTGATTTGGAACTATTTCGCTTTAGTTGCATAACTGTTTCCACATGTGATATCATCTCTCTCTTGAATACTCTGAGGCACCACTTTTGAAGCAGTATTTTTTCTTCGATATCAAACTGCTAGATCTACGTACGTAACAAGTGTCACAGGTTCCTGTCAGATTAGCCGGCTTGTCAATCGCCATGCAAAAAGTACTATTATGTGGTTGAAGTGAACTTCTGGAGTCGAGGATAATAAACCATTCTCTGCCTCGTTTTTTGCCTAATAGCAATATAAACTAGCTTCTGCGCTTGATTATGAATACAATTTAATTGACCCAGGGAGCGTCCCGTCTACGTCGGTTGAAACTAAGTGACCTAAAAAAAAGTCGGTAGCACTAAACACTGCAATGTTCGGCTGTACCATCGTAAGAGCGACACGGAATCACATTATTTCCTATTTAAATATGACGAATTGAAATTTCGATTTTGACCGTGTTTCCTTAATCCGAACCTGGCAACAGAAATCACAAATCGCAAATTGCTGTCTCAAAATTGAAACGGGCGTAAATTACAGTGAAAGATGAAAAAGAGACTGGTACAGCATTCTTACATAGATTACTAAATCACTCATTCCCCAACAGGGATGGGTTTGCCAATAAAACCAGGGTAGCGGAGATAGGATGGGAATAAGGTGAACATTTCCCCAAAAGCATAAAAGTGCTCCACCTTTCCTATGAGTCATACGCCAGAATACCTACCGTAACTGTTATTTTGTTCAAAAGTGCCCCTCGCCGCCGGTGCCTCTTTCCTGATTAAATCAACGTCCCGCACTCCCGGCCGATCTTGTTTATCATAGGAACAGTTCTAAAAATATAGACGAATATGAACTATCCCATCCTAGGCCCATGTGCAGACTTGGGGTACCAGATAACGCTTGATACTTAAGTGTAGCGACTCCCACGTGACACTTTTCTTTCGAATTTCAACGAGAAGTGTGCTGCGTTCCCTGACCGCAATCAAAAAGACATGGTCGTGCCTTCCACCCCGGTAGCAATGCTAATTCCTTCACAAGACAGTGTGCAACAGATTATCATCAAAATTTCCTCGGTTTGAAGAAAATTCAGGCTGAACGCTATTCTTGTCACTAGACCTGTGTGCTCTGAAATCAGAATTACAAGATGTCAGCTTGGATGGCATGGCAAAGACTAGTATCGGGGTGTCCTAATTCATTTTACCCCTATGTTTTTAAATTTTCCTTCTTCGCCAGGCTCAGCACTACAAGATTTTAACATATTGTACTACACTATTTTTTGGCTTTTGCCTGAATCGAATCCACGTGCGTATAGTGCGCCGGAACGGATAGACAGCGCTGAATTCTCCCTCGCCTTCCTTCGAATAATGCACTCGGCTTAACGATACTGATGTGTTCTAAGCTTCTTCCCTCAAGACCCACGTTAATCCGTTTTCCCCGTTTTTTTCGAAGATGCAGTTTCGGTATTAGATGTTGATACTACGGTTTGCACCCCTGACTGTGTTACTTCAACGAATACCTATGGAAAACAATCACACAGTGAATCACTGTATACGCGATCCATCGATGTTGGTACACAGTGTGTCCTTACTAATCTGGACGGGTGAGGAATTCAGAAAATCACCTGTTTTGAAACAGTCCAGATTTTCCACTGGCATTCTTCTTCTCTTCTTGCCCAAATTCCACAAAACAAACGAAAATATTCATGTAATTCAGGTGGAGCCTTGGCAACCTTGGTGAACACTTGTTTGTTTTTCCCTCCTATTGGTACTCTCTTCAGTAAATACTCAACTATTAGGCTTCAGAGACAAAACGTTACAATAATGGTTTCTCGTTTAGATTCCGTAGTTCGCAGTTGTGGAACTTACGGCTTTCACTCTCAAAAGGCGCGAGCATTGAAGGTCAACGTTATTTATTAAAACTTTGTGTTAAAGAAATACTCTTCCATTATGCCCTCTGTACATATGACAGTAAAATAAAAAATGGAAGGCAACAGTATGGAAATGTTTTACGAAAATAACAGCTTCAAATACTAATATAAAATAATAGAAGATCAAACATTAATACAGTAAAATATTACACTAGGTTTCCAACGCAGGAAAACTACCTCGGCTATCGTCTTAGACGCTGCAAAGGCCTTTAACCAGACCTGGCATAACGGGCTACGCTTTAAACTCTCCTTGGACTCCCAAAAATTACACTGCCATTCTCCCCTCCTCTCTTCACCACCGCACAAATCAGACAATGGTTGTTTGGTGCACGAATCATCTGTCCCGTTTTGTAACCTTTAATTCTGGCACCACTCAATGTTCTGTGCTCAGCCCCCTATTATATATAATATATGTTAACAATCTGCTGAGCTGCTCAAATGTTGAATTTTCTCAGTTGGCTGATGACATTGCAATGTGGTCCACCCCCCCCCCCCCCCCTAGCGCCCCATCAACGTTAGACGCATTCAAAGGGCCATAACAATATTGAAAAGTGGTGTTGCCAGTGGCGCATTAAAATGAATCCTGATAACCAATCTCCTACGCTTTAACAAAAAGAAAAAAAAAAACACACACACAGTCTCCTTGCCAACCACAGCAGTAAGAATCCAACTCGTCAAGATTCACATCCCTCATGCAGAAATTGTCAATTTCTAGGGATTACGCTTGACACAATATCCAACTTTAACTCTCACCTAAATAACATAATTTCTCGAGTGAACTTTAGTCTTTTTAACTTGAGGAACCTCCGTAGAAATAATAACATTACTATCAATACTGGTTACCATATACCGACCTATATCCGTCCTATCCTAGAGTATGGTTGCATTAGTTTCATTTCCACTGGCTCCACCTATATAAGAACTTCGGAACGCATCCACCTTAGAAGCTCTTAAAATCATTCTTGAAACCCCCAGCTACACCCCAATTCTCAAGTCTTAGCGGCTGCAAACTGCGCTTCCCTTTTCGATAGGATTACTGTATTACATAGGTTCCTTACTAGGCTATTAAATAGTCCCTATATCCGTAACCGTGTCCTCAAAAATATCCTAAACAACCCTTTAAATAGGATTCCTACCACCCTTTCTACTCTGTTTTCAGAGGGTGAGCTCGGTGAGTGGGCTGCTGGTCGGAGTGGTGAGACGGAGTAGACAGTCGTGTGACTCTTTTTCTGGGTATTCGAACCCCGGTCACCAGGTTGCCTCTCCACCCTGTTTATCCAGAGATTTGTTCACCTCTGCTCATTTTTTATTTTATTTTTTATTATTATTTATATATTACCAAGATGAGAAGAAAATAGGGGAAAAGGTTACCCCCTAGGGTAGACGACCCGAATCGTATGCCTAAACTATAGAAAAAAACGTGGTATATATAGAACTGTTCTTCAGGGAAATGAAGAAACATGGGGCCAGCGGCTATTGTCTCTGGCCCCCAAGAGCCTCTCAAACCTCCACTTTTTAAATTCTTATTTTGCCACTTGGCCCCTCTCTTGCCGTTCCTAACCGCCACTTTCCTGAAAACAAACTCTGTTCAGCATGAACTTCGACATCAGAGAGAAGAGGTGCTCAAGCGCCCTGAACTCTTTTCACTTCTTCATCAATCAGTAATTTATTTTATGAAAATATTCATTTAAATATAAAATAACCGTATCCGTTTACGGACTAAAACGTGCTATTCAAATTTATATGGTAAAAGTGATAATCAAGTAAAACTGCGTGACTTTAATATGAAAATACATTCAGATAATATCAGATAGTAAACTTTTTGATACTCCTTTCCAGTCCATTCTTTGGTTTGCGATGTCGAAAACGATTATCATAAAAAAAAATGTGTACCACTAGTGACGTGAATGTTATTTGTATGATCGTGAATATCAACAACTGGGGTGGTGAACTCTTTGCATGTACTCAGGTCCCATATTGTTAATCGCCATTGTTAGTGTTCGATGACATGTTTATCGAATGTCTTCCAGCCTAGTTTTGTGGATAATTCAGTCGAGCTATCCTCAAATGAGGCATTTAGAATATTCTATCTAGCGGCGCTCTCTTGCAATTTTATAGCTTTATCAATATTCTGGCAGTAGTATTTCCCCATACTAGGCAACTATATATTGGGAGGATATATCCATTAAAATAGAGTATACATGTCGATTGTATCAATTATACTGTGTACATTCCGCGCCAATGAGGGCCAATCTTGTACTTATCGGGCAACAAATATAACCATTTGTGCTGGCCAGGGTAAATTGACAGTGGTGGGGTGGGTCTCTTCTGACCCCTACAAGTTTTTTCGGCGTTGAATTGTCTAAAATGATGATTTTCATTTTTACGGACTAAAACTCTCTGTTCTTGCAAACTATCATACTGCTGCTTGGAGCATGTCAACATTGATTTTTAGTTTTTTGGCATCAGATGTTCGTCTAGTTGCCAGGGGATGCAATATTTTTATTTGAGACATGAAAGGTGGTATCACATATATGTCAGCTTTACCGTGAGTTAGGCACAGGCTAAGATCTTGATATAGATAAATAATAATAGTGGCCCCACAATGACCTGTGGGACACTGCTATTGACTTCCATACAAGATAATGCAGAGTACCTACCATGATAAATGTTGACTTCTATTCAACAAGTAAGACTTGACAATATCACTAGTAGAGGTGGAGAACTGATACAATTAAACTTATTATCAAAAATAAGGATCAGCCCCCAGTAGTTTCCTTTATCGATTGTACCATCAATAATTCAGTAACATGTAATAGCCGCAGAGTTACACAAGAATGCTTTGATCTAAAATCCGACTGTGAACTCACCAATAACTGGAATTGGTTTAAGAAATTGGTAAGTGCAATATGCACATGCCTCTATAATTTTTGGACAAAGAACAGGGAGAATCGATTTAAGACTGTAATTGGATACATCCGTCTTCAGTTACTTTCGAATGATCGGTACTACCTTTGCAATCTTCCATTTGGAAGGGAAGTGTGGTATTAATACTTGGGTTAAGTTATGTTGAGTAATGCTTCGATAATATATGTCGAAACGCTCATTTTTAAATCTTAGCATCCCTTCGTCAAGAACTGTTGCTTTTGGAACATAAAGAGTTGTTAATAAGTACTCAAAAACACAAAATTGTCAGAAAGCGGTGGTATTCACATGTTTTATCCGAAGCATTTTCAAACGTAGATGCATCATGTATTGCCTTACTACCCCTCTGGAGTGGAATACGATTTAAAGGATTAAACTATCTCGCCATTGTCGATCTTATTCTGTCAACCCTTAGTAAAATAGGTTGCCACTTGGTGGTTGTGGTTTATTGACTGCACATTCCTCAAGATTTTCTCTTGTTCCCCTACGTTTTTCCCAATCTAATTTTGTAAATAGTCCTGCGGGCAGGAACGTTTAGACATGTACCTTAATTGCGCCAGATCGATATTGATTAGGGCATTCTTTTAAACGGCATCATGGTTTTTCATACATTCAGAATAGTTTGATCATCCATGTTGTGTTTTGATTTACCCTTTTTAATCGTTTTCCGTTTGTTAAGTGCATGTCGACGTGATACTTCGGAAAATTGTTTTGCCCACAGAAGAGCTTAATCCGGAGATGAAACAAACTCCCTATCATAGCTGCATATATCTCTCAAAAGCATATCGATTGTCTAGATGTAATAGAACTTATGAGCTTCAGAAAGTTCATGGTGGTCCAATTAAAATATATTATAAATGGTCACGCTCATTCGATAGTCGGAACTCTACTCCTACCACCACCCGTCACAAATGTGATTTTCGCCGATGCATATGATATGGTCAATTGGGGGAGAGCAGCTGAAATGTCCACTGGGTCAACAGCTGCCTGTGCCGTTCACTCGCGGCCGACATCGTGAACGACACGGGCACCTTTGGACTGAAATACTTGGATGGCTTAGCATGCTAGCTCCCCAGCAAACCTGGGGAAAGCGCGGAAATGACACCAAAACTGCGGCCGATATTGTAGCCGCTGATTGAGAATCAGAGCGCCTACGCAGAATTAGCTAAAGCCTCCACAGCTTTGTGTTTAAAGAACACCAGACAGGAATTCCAAAATGATACCATGTTTACCTTCAGCATTGATTCCATTGTTATTTGAAACAGAGTCTCATCTTCATGATTAGCTAGAGCCATGAATAAATTGAAATTGAAATGCACAGACTCAACGGAAATGAGCGTTGATTCGCTAATGGAATTTTTAAATATTTAATATCTTTGAGCGTAACAGCGGATAGTACGCGTCATTGGTGTGTACATCACGTTTCGATAACTGAAAGGCCTGCAGTAATACATTGTTTCATGTTGTTTCATGTTGTTTTATGTTGTTTTATGCTGTTGGCGGGAAGTGTATGACCATTATTTCCGTCAGTTTTGTTTTTTCCAGGGTTCAACACTTACATCTGCAGAGCTCGTCGCGGTTTTCGACTGTATATGTTTGCGGCGATAACCGCCCATACAAAATCGTAGTTGTCCGTAATTTGGGGCGGTGGACTGTTCTCCAAAATTGACGTTCTCGGGAAGTAGAAATGGCATGGCTATTGCCCTCCGTTATGTCCATTGTTCTGTTCCCTTCAACGTGTGGAAACTGCTGTGAGACCACGGGAAGCGCTTGGAAGCTCGCGATTATCGGGTGGGGGTGAGTTGATTTTAAGATTCATTTTGAGGAAAAATCATCATTACTGCAGACGTCATAAGGTCGAAAGCGAAACTTAAAAAGCCTTTTTATACTTGCATATTGTTAAATATATTTGATGATAATATAATATATAACGTAAAATTCCAAATTACATAACATATTTGAAAAAACGAGTTACATTTTTATTTTTATTGCACCAATAGACGATAAAGTTGTATTATTCAAAGCTAGGATCTGATCATTCGACCATCTGCTCGCAAGAAACGAGTTTTTTCTAGAATTTTCAAGATTGCAACCAATATTGATTAAAGTTTCAATTGTTCAGGAGAGAAGAAACACTAACAATTGAGTATTTCATTAATCGAAATTGGATGTGAAACATTTGAAATGTGGATTGTCAGAACTCCATTTCTGTACGAATCGCAATTATTGGCACATTTATTTTGAATTTTTTGTAACAATAGTAAAAAAATCAACTTAGTTAACAAATCAAATTAGATAGAAAATAGTAGGACTCTGAAATTGGGTTCAGAATGAATGTCACACTTTTGATCAAATCCTGGAGCTCCCGAGATCTCTCGAGATATTGGATTGGCTAACTGTCGTGAATCGGAACTTGAATTTGAATGTTTTCAAGCAGACTTTTGCCTTTAAAATCGGGAGATTTACCCGTACTGGAAAATATGTTTTGTTTCGTCTTAGGAAGAGGTGGGGGGATCAGTTCTAACCAGAATACTTTTTTTGGCAATAGTGTCAGAATTCACTCGATTAGTTATTTTTCGAAAGTCTTTGATTGTTTCCTTGTATTGGATGAAGAAAAGGAACCTTGCCCTTTGCTTAGAATTCTAGGATAGATAAGATAGGAGTAGTAGTTTTCGGGCCCAATGAGGTTCATGTGCAAATTTCACTACTCTTTGAACAATGTCACATATTTTCTTTGAACTAGCACATTTTGAAGAGAGGTCGTAACAGATACCGGGTACTCTACATCGAAGTCCTAGCATATTGCTTCATTGAGTTAGTTGAGTCAATCTATTTTCACTCCGGCGGAATTTGAGGAATATATTACGGTCACTGGGAGAACGATGAAAAGACCGCCTGTAGACTATACATAGTAAATGTTGTATTTTGTTCATTGATAACGAAAAGATGGGATTAGGCATTCACCTAAAAATTATGAATTAGTGTTCAATATTATTTGAACGCATTTGGTTCCCATCTATTTTTCGATTGTCACGGGTTTTCAGAAGGACATGTTTTACGTTGACTTGTATCACAGGGCATTCGCAATATCAGATTGGGTCTCACTCAGATCGGCTGAATTCGGTAAAGGGGTTTGACTGCCATAATGTGATAAGTAGTAAATACCACAAGTCAAGTATTACTTACGAGACAATTGGCCTTCAAATATCTTTTTTGTTGTTGCCATGCGCAAAAATTGGAAACCGCACTAATTTATTTGGTTTTAAGCAAGTTTAGGTTACAGAAATGCATATCTACTCTATATATTTAAATATATATATACATTGAGTGCCTCAGCCGCTTAACCGTCTAAATTCATGCCCAGTTATGAATCCCTTTCTAATAGTATATGACATTCATAGTGGCCTGAATAATAGTCGTTTCATGTAACATTACGAGATTCTGGAGAATTTGTTATACTGCTACGCTGGCTGCAGTCAACAGCATATTGGCACCTATCTAATAACAATCCTTACATGTGATATTTCCCCTATCTAACAGAGAAAAAATGTTTGAATCTAGGACGTGTTTGTGAAGCAAGTGAGCCAAGTTTTGACTGAGCTCGTCTTTTGAAGTCTGAAGATGCGCCAATTATTATCGATGCCGCGGTGTTAATAACAAAGTACGGAAACCAAGTGACGTCGATGAAACAATTTCGTCTCTAGTTTATTTATTCATTTGAAATGTTGATATTTGGGCGTATACATATCGTCGAATAGTTCTACAATCACAGTGAGTTAATTAGGTTAACTCGCCCGTGGAGCAATTAGGCATGAATGCTTCATTGTTGGAGTTGGTGGAACGAATCCGAATGAATCAGGAAATTTGAGAAACATAATTTTACGTGAGTTACAACGCGATGACAGCAATTGAACTCACACCGAAAAGCTTTGGGAGACCTTCAAGGCACAAGCAACAGATTTGCCAATATATTAAACAGTAGAGATCTGGTAGGTGTGGTCAATGTGCAGTGCCTGTGGTATATGCTACACTAACCTCAATTCCTAATAACAACCAAAGGTTATTGCGAAGGATGTAATTGGTACGCTAACCACTAGCCCACTAAAAAGCCTCCCGAAGCAGTGTGTACTAACCGGGTCGTAGAACAACTGACAGAAATTTTTCGCGAGGTATGCGCAAAATGAAAACTTTACATTGAATATGACGTTGAAAAAAAAACTGGTAGTTTTTTTATCCAATGGTCACCGTTACCAAAAGGTATACTGACGACATCTAATGTATCACACTCGTAATTACTTGTTGAATTGAAAAATAGAAATGATCGAAAATCTTCTAATGTTCAACTGTGTTCGCTTGTATGTTAAGTGAAAAAAATCATAGTGAGAAAGGTAGCGATTTTGCAATGAATACGACAACTACATACCGCTAGGTGATAACACAAATCGCACAGAATGTGTCTAACGCCTAAAAAATATTATTTGCAAATACTGGCTATAGCTTTCTGAATTGGATGGGTTTGATTATAGTAAGTAAACTTTTACTTTTCAGTCAGGATAAAACGGGATTTGGGACCAACTAGTGTTTTTAAATAAAATTAGGAGGAATTATATTATCAAATTCAATGCGCTTTTTTATCAGGGATTGTCATGTCGACTTCAGGATTAAGTAAAATGTAAGAAATGTTTCAACTTACCACTCCGTGCCGTGAGATGAGACAAGTTGTCCAAAAGAGAAAGCTAAATCTGAAACAATCGATGATTGTCATCTTGAACAGGATAACGTTCAGCCGATGATGAATCGCTTCCACACCCCTTCAGACTTCGAGAATCATTTGATGATCAAATCAGCGAAACATGTTACGACTCATCTCACAGACGTGACAGACATCTACGGGAGTTTCGGGTGAACGTCTTACAAAAGGAATGTTCAAAGTTTATTTCGGGGGCACGGGTTCTGTCAGCACGGTTGAAATACAGCAGCGTTTGTCGAATGGTGTGATATTTCCTGCAATGGCCAATTCTGAAGTCTACGTTTTAGGTAATGGAAAAATATTTCATTCGTCCATCTGCCACCTGCACTTTACTATCAACTAAACCAGTGCATAGATGATAGTTTCGGGTGAACGTCTTACAAGAGTAATGTTCAAAGTATATTTCGTACGGTGAAATACAGCAGCGTTTGTCAAATGCTGTGATATTACTTCAAAGGCAAATACCGTAGACTACGGTTCAGGTAAATTTATCCGTCTATCTGCCACGTCTGTGATCTATTAACCAGTGCATCGGTGCTGTAGGCCGTATCAGTAGAAACGGCCTAATACTCACGTAGGTGTACTCAATCAGAAAACTTCACTACATCTTATATAGCGCAGCAATATGCTAAAAGCATTTCTATGCGCTTTATAATGTCCCAAAGGGTCAAGCCAAAAAATGGGTTTTAAGCTTCCGCTCGAACGCATCCACATTTGGCGCTACCCTAATGCTGCGTGGAAGGAAGTTCCGAACCTGTGGGGCACTGGCATTAAAGGAGCCGGATCCCCTAACAGACATGTATCTGGGGCACTTGAGAAGTGTAGTGTCATCAGAAGAACAAAGTGCACGAGCAGACGATAGGGATGAACCGTGTCATTCAGATACTGAGGTGTTATGATGTTACTGTCGAGAATTTTACAGACAGGAATGCATTGCGAATGTATTTCTGAACCGGAAGGGTAACCAGTGCAAATCAGTGAAGACTAAAAACAACTGTCACGCTTGTGCCCTCCATGACAGGTCTAGTCGAGTTGTCTCGCAACATTTTTAACCAGTGGATTTGATTCCTATGGGCAGTGCTAAGAAGTGAAGTACAATGATCCCGACGGGCCAGTACAAGAGAGTTAAAAACCATTTTACAAGCCTCTTCATTGATGTTGCGTCTGATATTACAAATAACGGAGAAATGAAGAGATGATGTTAGAGAAAAGTGTTGAGATTCGTCTGACTGATGATCGAACACGACACCCAAAATCCGGCTGTGCTTATTCGGATGGAGAGAGCTGTTGTCAACAGTCAACTGTGGCAGTATTTCATTACATTTAACGAAGTGCTGAGTGGCAGCAACAAAAAAATTCGGTTTTGCTGTAGTTAAATTTCACTTACATTTGAGATGTGCAATAAGTATTATTAATGATAAAATAATAATAATATGTCTTGTGGAGAGCAAAATTCAGAACTGAATCTGCCCAATGCGCTGCCAGGGCAAAGGAGCAAAAAAATTAGTAGTTATAATACGACAGAAATAGGTGAGTTTCAAGATGTTCCTTGAAAGTGCTAAACGATTGGAGTGAACGTAGGTTGACTGGTAGGCTGGTTCATCGCGAGAGAAGGCACGGTCTTCGTGGGTCGGAATTCGGGATTGTGGAACGTCCAGGAGAAGCTGGTATTGGGATCGAGTAAGCGAGATTGTGACCTTTGCTGTATGATGTGCGAGAGGTAGACAGGCGTAACCAGTCTTAAGGGCACGGAACGAGTGACAGGATTTTATATTGGATTCGGTACTGCACCGGAAGCCAATGGAGAAATTTCAGAAGAGGTGTAATGTGATCTGATGTGGGCCTTTTTGTAACCATTCCCTACTTGATAGGGCGTTTTGGAGACTGTGCTAGGGGCCAAAACAGGCAAGCACGTTCGTCCTTTGGCGGCCAAGTAGCGACAGCTAGGTCTCTGGGATATGACTTTTTCCTGATAATACTGGTCACGTCATCAGCAGTAAGTAGTGGATTTGTCAACAACAGAGCACATGGCGGTGGTCCATAGCGCGTAGGCTTGGCAGGAGGTACCGGTAAGGTACTGCTCTGTTTATTAAATTCAGTCAGGATTTTGTTCACTTCTTGATAAAAGAAATGTGCGAAGTTGTTAGCCAACTGATGATCACTGTAAGCATTCGGAATGTGCTCACTGGGAATTAACAACTAAGAAAATTATAATGTAAATTTGTTGAATGCTTGTGAACATGTGACATGTCATATAGTAATTACGCTTTGATTGTTCGATTAGTTTTACAACTTGCTTGCACTGAGTACTGATGTAGATTTGTGTTGTCGACTTGCAGAGACGACTTATTCCAGCGTCTTTCCATGCGATAAAGCAGCATTCGAGCTTCGTGAATGTCGTCATTATACCAGGGGTTAGGTGGTCGGCCCTTAGAACTGATCGGCTGAAAAGTGGCATTCTCATCTAGGACATCCTTAGAAATGTTACAATAGGCATCGTACGAATTATTTGCAGGAAAGGACAACGTGATTGATTGCATCGTGCGGTTTGAGCTCGCAGCAAAACCGTCGGCGTCCATTCTTTTCAGAGATCGTCGTTTTACGCATTATGATCAGTTAAATGACAATCTATAATTTCTCGACTATAACACAAGCTGATAATTCCGGCTATTCGAACTATGGGCTGTGTACAATGGATTCAACTGGAATATCGCCTCGTTTGCTGCTTCATTAGTCGGAGTTCTATCCTGACAATGCATCATAAGACATGCACATGAGGCGCTCGCCGTGTGTAGTTGACGTTCTTTGCTTTGGAATCGCAAACGCTCGAATTACCTGGTAGTTAGGCAATCGTCAGTGTAAGCGAATCAAAATGTTTCATAGTTAGGAAAGTACGCCAATACCCCAATTTAGGAAATGACTTCATGGTCATTACTTTGAGCTGAGCAATAACAATGGAAGTGAAAGTTCAAATGTTAGGGAATTTAATCGTACCGGTGTTTGCGGCTCCCGTTGATTTAGGGACGAAATTGATACATCTGGGGGTGTGCCCGGGCCGTTTGGAGACTTTGCTCGAAGTTATGGAAATGTTTAACGGCTGTTTAGTGTTGCTTCACATTACTGTTTGTCTCACTCCGTGAATCAACTCTAACCACCACCTCTCACCACCAGAAATCCACATTCATTTTTGCCGCACCTTTGAACAAGAATTCCCGTTATAGATACACTAATCCTAATCCCTCATCCTTGTCTAACCCTTACCAGGGTTGTTTAGTGTCCTCGAAACCGCAGACCGGTCTCGAGACCAGCTTTTTTCTGGTCTCGGTCTCGGTCTCGGTCTCGGTCTCGGTCTCGGTCTCGGTCTCGAACCCTTCTGGTCTCGGAAATTCTTCCGGTCTCGCTCCGAGACCAGCACAAAAATATTCGGTGTCGTCCCTTTTTTCTCTTCGGAATAATTCTAGTTCAGCAAAAATCATCCTGCAATTCATGTGTTGAGCTTTTGCTATGAACTAGCAATTGGAGTGGGCCTTTAAGTACTTGGTCGATGTGGGAAAGCGCCCAGGGCTTAGTACCCAAGGCCCAGTAATTTGTTGCGCGCTTCAAACGTGTGGCAGTCACAATAGCTTCATGGTCGACAACCTCAAAGTCCACAACAGTTCAGTAGGCAAGGAGGCAGAAGCCTGGTAACTGCTTCAATCGTAGGTGTTGCTTCACTTTAAGAATGCCTGTATTTGACAGTGGATATATTAGGCATTAGCCAATCAATTGCTCCGAATAATTGTTATATGTCTGTTCAAACCCGAATAGTCTCCGTTCTTCCACTTCCACATTTTCGAAGCGTCAAGTGTTAGGGCTCTTCAATCTCATTTTTATCCACCTAATATATTGAACCCAATCATGATAGAAAAAGATGAATAAAAATAGAAACCCGGGCCCCTATAAACATGGGACCCCCGTTACGTATGCTACCCCGATACCAACTCCAGTAGGCACTGAACCCGATACCGGAGAGAAGAGAGGGATAGGTGAATCTTTAGTGATTTCAGTTACTAATTTAGTGGTGGGAGGAGGGAGCAGTAATGGTAATTAAATTATGCCAGTGACTGCCGTAGCCTAACGACTATCAATTATCATTGTTATGAACTGTGAACATGATTTTTGTTTCGATTTTCCAGATGGGTTAAACCTTATGACATTGGTACCATTTTCGCGAAAGTTGATCTCACATTGCTGGACATCCTTGAATGATGAATTGTTCTCAGTACCTATTTTACATTTACCTTGGAATGCTTATTGGCTTACTTTTTCATGAAGTAGTCTCCTATGTCCAATCAATGGAGTATTTTAAGGTGTTAGAGCAATTCAGGTCTAAGATAGTAGTGCCTAGCCCCGTGGTGCCTTGTCTGTCCCAGGGTGTATCTGCTAGCTGTTATTAGTTGAGAAATCACCACCTTAAACTGTACTGGTATTTTTAAAATGTCCACAAGTAAAACCTGGCCTACCCTGAATTCTCATTCCGGGGACACAGTGAAGGCCATAATGTTATACCGTACATGGTATTGGAATTGGGTCATCCATGCTATGACAAAAGCGTATGTAAATGCATTTGAAGGGTCATTTATTGGTTTGATTTGATCTAGGGATGGGGCCTGGATGGAGACACCATAGCGTCCCCACCCTGGCCACATAAGGAAAGCGGGTGTCCTGGGGTGGGAGGGGAGGCATACGACATAAGAACTAATTGGAATACCGAGACTGAGAGAGAAGATAAATAATTTCCTGGTTTAGGAGCCGTAGTATTCTGAATGCTGCATGAGGATGCAGAGAAGAAAGTCGCATGGCAATTGTTTACTGTTATCAGTTCATATTCAGTATGTTTAATGACATAGAGGTCATTCTGCAGCCTGCGGGGGCAAAAAAAGAAAAAGTCTTCACAATCCTGATTTTTACATTTCTTTTTAAATGTGATGAGCCATGAGGTTGTCTTTTTGGTTCATGGCTTCACCGGGGGGGGGATAATTTGGCGAACTGGGTGGAGGGGGGGGGGGGGGCTACCGGTAATGGTCATGGGTGCATCTCATATGGCACCACCCTTGATTTATGCTCTGTGGTTACACCTATTCCTCGTCGATTGTGGGGAATGATCGGGAATAAGAAGTGTTGACTTGTTGTGCAGATCTCGAAAAAGCAAATGTTCATTAGCAGAGGTTGTCTATTATGTCAAATAGAGCATGTGGGTGTAATAGGCCTACAATACAGTTTCGAATTGTTTGCCCCAACACTAGAGACATTTCGTCTCGGTCTCGGTCTCGGTCGCGGACCTTGCTGGTCTCGGTCGCGGTCTCGGTCTCGAAGTTTTTCTCCTGGTCTCGGTCTCGGTTCGGTCTCGAAACCCTCTGTTCTCGGTCTCCGGTCTCGGATTGTGCTGGTTTTCGACTAACCCACTGACCCTTACAAAGAAACGCACCGATTCTCCCTCAATCCTGACCAAACGAGCACCCTTGTTTGTACAACATTCCAAAGACCCGCGTGGCCAAAATTCCGACTTCGCCTGTAACGCTCATAAACCGCCTGCTATAGTTGACGTATACGTTGATACACGACCCCCCCCCCCCCTCGATAAAAGTTATATAGACAACAAAGTCACATATATTTGTATACCTATTTGCCCATGATGTACACTTATCGCATCCCCGCTGTAGTTTCCTACTTCGATCCGTCGAAGTTGTCGTCCTCGCGTTTATTCACAGAGCTGACCTTCGCGTAAGTATGGATTCTCCCTCCGTGTTAACTACAATCATTCCTATGTTGTATCTTCTCTGGCTCGACAGGTAGTGAAGCTGTTCGTTTCCGAGCCAATGCTCGTGTTCCACATCTCCGAAGACCTTCTTTTTGTAGTCGGCCCACCAGTAGAAATCAACGCCCCCTCAATTACGTCTGGAAAACCTTCGAGAATTGATCAGGAGTTTTTAATCCCGTTGTTTCTTCCAATAGATGTTTAAACAGCAATGTAGATCTCGTTTGAGGCAGGAAGGCTCGACATATAGCACAGCTTTGCATGACGACAGATCTACATAATCAAGTTCTAACCTGCTGAAGTATTATTACTATTATGTTACTATTCATTATCATTGTTAATAGTTTATCATCTTATCACATTGCACATAACATACACAATTCCCGAATAATGCTCATGATTAACTCAACACTTACTGTCCAGCCTCCCCCGTCAGTCATGTTACAGTAGACCTGAACGCCTGACTCCGGGCCAGTTAGTTGGTTTGATGGTGTAGACCCCGCTGTCTCTAGAACCAGAATTGTAGACATCCATACAATCAGTTGGAACACCGCGCCGTGACCGAACAGTTTAAATTGGGCTGACTCATCACTGATGAAAAGTCATTGATCACATTGAACACAGCCCGGTTTTGCATGTCATCTCGATCAAGAGCCTGATTTCTTCCTGGTTTGTTCAAGTATGTATAGCCTTTCGTTTCGCTCCATAATTCTTGAGCGAGAAATCCAAAACCAATATTTGTAGCTGTCCAGTCTCTAGTGAAAATTAACGGTGCCATCGTTTGCTGCGGCGTTGTATGACCTTCAAGAAAAAAACACTAACGTTCCGTAAAGGGTGTAACACGATTTAAATTTGATAGAATCCAATCGAAGATGATCTTATTCAACAGATGAAAATCTCCACTCCCGAGCGGTTGGCGATCAGTATCGTAGTGTGTGCGTTGTGTGCATGTGCATGTGTGTGTGTGTGTGTGTGTGTGTGTGTGGTGTGTTTGTGTGTGTGGGTGTGCATACACGCTCGCGGGAGTACAGTAAGTTAAATGTCCTAACCAGTTTTTCGTCACTTCATGAATGAGTATGTGTACACACATGCACAGGAATAGTAGTTAAAATAAGTGATACAGTAGTAGGAAGTGAAACGGAAGTTTAAAAACGGGAAAGCGCTCAGACTCCTTCCACAGTGGATGATGGTGGATGGATGGGGGGGGGTGTGGGATTGCTGAAACTGAGGAATTTATGAACCTAATAGTGATTTTTTTTTTACGCAGTGAAATCCATGTGAAATTTACAAATTCTGTAGAACAATGGATTCCTAAACGCTCGTTGTTTTGATTCAAAAGATTACAAATCCTCATAATTCCACAAAGACACAGACACCTTATTCCTTGACAGGGGCGGGCCCCAGGAATGGCCCGACATGGGGCCAGTAAGAGCTTCTAGAGCAAGCGGACACTCAACCCTACCTTCTGGACACATTTGTTGAGTCCCATTTTGGCTCGGTTCATGCCTTCTTTCCCAAATTTCTTTTTTATGCTTCTCCAACTTGTCTTGAAGAGGATCTGTGAAAACGGATGGGGGAAGGGAGGGGGTCCACCACACAACAGCTAAGCAAAGGGGTTCTTAACCTATCCCTTTCCAGTACTCCCCAAGGCTGTACTTCCAACGACAAATTCCTACTAGTAATATCCTAATTTGTGTGATTTATAGGCTGAGACGGATCAGCTGTAACCCCCACCTCCCCCCCCCTCCCCCCACCCACCCACCCTATTTCGATTGACTGCACTTTCTGCGCATTTCTCTATGAGACAAGAACAAATAAGTATTATTTCAGATGTGTTTTTCACTACGAATAAAGTGGTACTTAGCCCCAATAACGTACAAATGGTTGACGAAAATATGGACTCCCATCCAGGTATAGGAGCATCGGCGATAGACATAAAAGGAAAAGGTAAATTGACATACTGTCCCCCCCGATTAACCATCTGAAGCAGCACTGGATAGACTTCAGATGGTTCCGTACCCATCTGGCTTGATGAGTAAACGCCACTGAGTTTTACTGAATAGACATTGGTCGTCAAGCTCCTTGCAGTCTCTCGGTACTCGGATTGTGGTAGAAAAACTAAGTTGAATCTGCTGCGGAACCAAGATAATCAAGGATGATTGTTGCCATCAGGCAAGTCCTCGATCACTCCACGTTATATTTCAGACTGATTTGAAACTCTTTTCCGGCTCCAGTCGCACGACAGTTCATACATGCTCTCTCTTCTATTTCTTGCATAGTCCGAGGCACTAATCGTAAAGCAGTATTTTTCTTCTTTTTGGATCTAAAACCGCTAGAGTCTAATGTACGCCAAGTGCCAGATAGCCGGATACAAATAATTACATGCCACAGAAAATACTAGCATGTGGCTGGGAAGTGACCTTTCGAGTCAAGGATGATGAACCCTTCTCTCTTCTGCCTTTTAACCTCAATCACAATACACACAAGCCTCTGTAGCTTGCATTGTGACAGCACTTTATTTATTTGTGGGAGCTTTCCCGCATAACGGTTCTAACATACAGGCCTGACAAACGAGGTTCATATATTATTTTGGTCGACGATGCTGTATTAAATAAAATTTCCACTACCTGGGCAGCACTGAACACCGCCTGTGTTGGCCATTGGCTATACCAATAGGCAAGAAGCGACACACATTTACCTTATAATTTCTTTGTTTATTTAACTCTGTTTAGCAGTTCTTTTCAACTGCTAAAAATTATAGGAGAAGATAAGATAGCAAATGCTTTAAAAAAAGGTTGAAAAACAGGGCTGTTGCAGCGTTCCTACATAAATCACTCAAACATCATTCCCCACGGGAAGCTTCATATTTTTCCAATTTATCGAAGGTGGCGGGAAGAGGTGGGGCGTGGCCAGGGGCACATCTTCCTACTTTTTTCCCAAAATATAAAAAAGTGTTTCCTTCACTTTGGAATGGACCCTGTTCTGGTTACAGTTATTGAGATTATAATGATATTGGGTCAAAGGTCAGGAAGAAACAACGGCAGGTCGACGTTGAACGTACAGTTGCGGAACGTCTTTTCGAAACGCCCCTGCCGAGAATTACAAAACCTACCAACACGGGCCCCCCCCCCCCCCCACCTAATAACATCAAAAAGCATGTGCATGAATGCTTGCGTTTTCAAAATTGGGTGACAGCTTTAAAAAAATGACGTACGTTACCATCGAATCATTCACCAGTACATACGGCACTGCCCCTTTATCGATACCTAAATGTGGGGTTGGGGTTTATCACACACGCAGACGATAACTTTCAAATTGCCTACCTGTCCCAGCGTCAACTTCTTGTGCTGAGCACCGTATCCAGCATGAAGGCACAGTACAACACCTTTTTAGAGGCCTTTTGGGATCCGACGGAATAGAACTCCGATCTCCCGATTGATAAGCTACTTCCACCACCTGCCCCTCGGTAAATGGGTCAGGTACAAGTATATAAAAAATTTGTAGCTAAGTATGCTACTGTAACGGTAAATACTGTGTTATCCATCTCGTGGATTTGTAGAATAGGCAAGATTATAGGAATAATAATAACAAAATATAGATGCTACCGTGATAACAGTGAATTGTACTGTGCCATCCATACCATCCTTGAATATAGGCACTTCCAATGAGTTTCGGTTATATATATTTTTCGATTTCGAAGTGAAGTAATTAACACACAGCTGTGACTCCCATGCTGACCTCTAATCATGAAGGTACGAGGTCTTGACTTCAAAATTCAGGTTTAACCACAAATAGATACCCACCACCCCGAGAAAATTACGAGTCCTTCGCCAGAGAAAATGCAACAGATCGTCATCGAACGTGTAACTGGTTGCAGATACTTACCTGGCTGACCGATATTTCCGTCACTCTGTGCGCTCTGAAACCAGAATTACGAGAAATATTAACTTGACGGTATGGCAATGTAGTAAATCAACTAAAATTGTATCGAACTATCTTTTTACTCCTAGTTTTCTTCTACAATTCAGGCCCCGGCACTGCTGATTATGATCCAATAATGACGCAGCTTGCCTGTGCAGCAATTGCGCAGATGAGAAATTATTCTCTGATGCTCATAGCATCCACTTCTGGAGCTTAGGTTCAACACTGATGGAAGTATTTATCATGATAACGAGAGCGTGGAATAGTTCGAAGACCGGGCGTTTCATTCGAATGTGCGCTTGTTCCCCCACGCCCATTTTGCTCTTGAGATATGCAAATATGTGAAATAAACCAGCGTGTGGAAATCCATCGGTAACAGCGAAGTATAGTAACGGAAATTTTACCAGATAAACCCGGGTGGCCACTCAACTCTTTGCAATTCCCTAATTTTAAATATGAAGTAGTTCTTACTATTTTATGGCTACCACCAACTAAAGTAAGAACTTACTACAAACTTATTCCAACTAATCACTCAATCAAACGTGATGGACACACTATTAGCTTGGCCTACATTAAAGGCCAATGGTCATGTGGGTATGACTTGATTTCGGTACTTGTATTTTTTACATTATGGCCGTCAACCGCCAACCGAATTTCAGACCGATTTTGAGTGAGCCGCAAAGGAGCAATCAGCTAGTGCAAAATTCGACTTGTGACATCACGGGTGGAACCACAGGATCCCCTCTAATACAAAGCCAATGTGAAACAAGTACTTTTGAACCCGTACATACGATAAGTGTATCGGGTAAATGCTGACAAAATTGTTCACAAAATATGAAAGACTTTATTTCCTTCGTTTCTTAGTGAATACCTATTTCTATTTCTGTTATCATGCCGCAAAATACATTCACTGTGTACCGGTGATGCTGTAGCAATCCAACTGTTGACATTCCATTGCGATCTGGCAACCCTGAATTCTGTCCTTCCCGCGCATCGTCGATTCCTCGATTCTTCAAGTAATCTGCAATAACTCAAGAAAGCAACATAGATAGTCTCCAAATTTGGGGTGTGGGTTTCGACTGTATTGCTACCATACACGGATGCGTATACATTGGACAGGGTGGCGCTCCAAGCTTTTCACCCCCCCTCGGCATCACCCCCAAAACTTTTTTCTAAAGCACTTTCTTTTTTCCCTCATTCAATTCTTTTTTCCGGTCAAATATTCCACGAAACTAAAGATATGAGTAATTAGTAACCCAATTATATGATCCATAGCTGCGAGAAAATTGTAAAGCATCTAATTTTCATCTGAAATTTGTGTTGGTAAGGGTGTCTAAATGTACCGGAGAAAAAGATGCCGTCGGTACAGGATGGGGAACCTGTTTTTTTTTTCCAAATCTTCAAAATGTCCGGCGAATATGGGAAATCGGTCGAAAATGCATTCATCTGTCGAAAAAGTTTGCAAATTCCCGAAACATTAGTGTACATATATTTTCCGATCATTGTTAGCACATACGCGACATTCCCATGCTCCTAGTATGGGCCATAATCAAGATGCGGCCACGATGGCGGCCAATATGGCCGTCAATTCTTGGAATTTACAAAAAAAAAAATCGATTGTAAATCTGTCGGGAAAAGTTGGTGCCATCTCCAAACATAGATAGATCGATGGATAGCTAGATCGATCGATAGATAGACAGACAGACAGACAACAGACAGAACAGACAGACGACCGACAACAGACAGACAGCAGACAGCAGACAGATAGAGACAGTCATATAGAGAAGGCTATCTACAAGATTGATTTTCTTTGAGAGTCTGTGATCAAGCTTTTTTTTTCTGACTCAGAGGCATCGGCTTTCCGTTCCTCCGCATCAAACAAGCTGAATTGTAAGGCCATGAGGTGAACGTGTGCAACAACCTCTTCGGGGAGCGACACCCCCATGAAAAGCGCTAGAAAAAAGACGGGGAACCCCATTCTATTCTGCACATCATACAGACCTGAGGCCCAGACACAGAATTCTCCTTACTACTCCTTACTCGGCACCACTTGTTCCGAACGCTTCACCTCTCCACATCCGCACCTCACCTTCCATTTCTGTCTCATGAGAACCTTTAGAAGCCTCGATACTGCTGTCGCGGTGAAAAGCGCTTCGAGTGCTAGTTTATTATAATCGTTTGTTCTCCACAACCGTCCTCTTGGTTGGTACTTGTTATGTCCTGTCCCTCAGACCTCGGGGTACTACACTACCCTGACTCTCGTAGGTCAGCAACCCGTCGTTGGGGCGTACTCCGTGTGGTCCAGGAATCTCTTCCTAACTGGTTGGCCAACACTTGCTGGATACTACTTCCCAGTGTCCCCGAAATACGGTAGCAACTCTGGCCTTGGTTTCTCCCACATCCTCTGGATCCTCCAACCAGGTCCTGGAATTTCCTCCACTTTCTCTTTCTTTCTCGAACTATGTGGGTGTCGTTCGGTATTGATGTCTAGTCGCGATCGACTACTACCAGGTCTGGTTCCTTGCTCTGATTAACTCGCACCGCGAAGTCTCAGAGATCTTTGCCTTCCGTTTTCCTCCTCCTCCGTAGGTTTCGGATTGTGGAGCCAGGTATTGTCACTTTCCGTCGGGATCCCGTAGTGCGCACATATCCCTTGTGTAGTGCGGCCGCTAAGTTGTTAAGCCTTGTCTTATACATCCTTCCATCGATCTTTCGAGCAGGCCGTTGGGTTTTCTAATAGCCACCGTTTCTCTTCTTGTGGCACATGCGACATTTCGGGTCACTCGATGTTCGGGTGACTTTCGCCTGGTGGCCACTTGGTCTTCAGACCTATCTTGGGGGGCAGCTGTTATCAGTGCCGCCGTCTCTATCTTGAGCCTGTAGCTTGTTGCATCTATCGGTAGGCGTTCTGTTTTCGACATTATATCTGGGACCTGTCGTCTGTATTGCGTTGTAGGTTTTGGTTGCCCATTTGTCTGTACACTCTTTCTGCCAATCGGCCTTTTCTCTTTCTTCGTTTTATACCCCGTGAGTACCTCATGGCCACCACACATCCTCTATCAGTGGGTCTCTCCCTGTTTGCCGGCGATAATTCCGGAGTACCGCACATTGGAGTTTCATGGCCGCGACCTCCTTCAGGCCCTCCCACCATTCCTTCTTGGGATGTAGAACCGGTGGCCGTCAGCTAGTGGGTGTAGTCCACCGTAAATGTTCATCGTTTCCCTCGTCTTGCGTGTCCAGCTCTCCAACCTCTTTCTGCGCTTTCCATCTATATGCCCGCGTCATAGTGATGACACGGCAGGGCGTTATGTGTTCATGGGCGGATGAGGATTCTGACCTACGCTTCCTCCTGTACGCTGCCGAGCTTGTCCTTGACCTCCCTCTGTTTGTTTTCCATGTTCTGCAGTATACCCAGGTATTTGTACCCCTCGTTAGGCTCGGGGTCTCCGATCTTTCCGATCGAGAGTTCAGGCGTCGGTCATCTTGTTTTCTCCCTGGTGGATGATGCTGCCTGGCACATTTATATCAAGTCCTACCTTCGTGGAATGTTGTCCTTTTTGAAAAAAAAAGTATCCTCACTGTCACTGTCTCACTCAGTGCTGTGCGGTCATTCTCATTCTTGGCGTAACAATTTCGATCATCCATGTATAGAGGTGGTTGATTTTATTGTCATTGTTGATTGGGTTTCTCCTGTCCTGGCCTGCCCGTAGCAGGTGACTCAAGGGGTTGAGAGCCACGCAGAACAGGAATGGAGAGAGTGCATCCCCCTGATATTTCCACACTCAATCTTGATGTCAGCCAGGTGTTTCCTCCCTCCTCCCTTCCTATCCACTGGTTAGGGACTTGACGCAGTCTCCAATTGACTTCTCTAGGAGTGTCCCTTGTTCATGGTATGGATTATCCAGGAATGTGGCACTAAATCATATGCCTTCTTGTAGTCGATCCAACCCACTGCCAGGTTTGTGCGCCCCTCCTTCGAATCTCTGGTGAGAGCTTTGTCTAGTAGTAAGCTTGGTCGAACAATCCGTGTCTGGCCCCTTTCTGCTCGATTGAGATTGAGATTCGAGTTTATAGTCTTGTATAAGACATGCGCCTCCTTACAACCCACGACTTACCCTCAATTCATTGGCAACCTGATGATGACCTTGCCTGCACCACCAAGTATAACACTTCGTCACGACCTAATCCACCCTGGAACAAACACCCCTGGCAGCGAGCGGCCGCCTACTTACTTCTTTACCTCGCAGTCCCTCGTTTACAACGTGGTTAGTGTGGACATTCGAAAAGACATTCTTGTCCTAACATACCTGCGCAAATGCCTCGGGCTTTCATGGGGTTTCGAATTTCGCAATCTAATGATCTATTGATCTTACGTCCGAGCTCTACTACCGACTGAATCCGCTCCTCCTTCGTGTCACGTTTTGTGAATTTATTTTTGCAGTTTGTTGGCCTTTCTTAGTTTTTCGAACTTATTAACCAGCACGATAAAATGATCGTGTTTCCAATTTATATGTTATGAGTGATATGCATATGGATGAATATCTCACAGAGTGCCGGAACCGTGTGTCACTAATGTTTCAACTGCAATGACCATCTCCCTAAATTTTGCTAGTGTCTTACCGCCATTCTCCGTATTTTTAAGGTTCTAACACTAAACAGCTATATTGGGGGCCATCTTGGTTCTGGGACAAAGCTACAGTGGAATATTTCTCTGTGTGTTAGCATTACGGAAGTCTATTAATCACATTTTTTTTCTTAACATCGCAAACACTTTTTGTCGACGGATCTGGCGCCTTTCCTATTTCACCATGTTTGCAGCCATTTTTGGACTCCATTTTGAAAAAAAATCGACTTTCCCCATCTTGCATGGGTGGCATCTTTTTTTTTCTGAAGAACTAGACACCTTTGGCTACTCAAGATCCCGTTGAAAACAGAATCTTTACAATTTTTTCGCAGATTGTTAAAAAAATCATCTAATTTTTGGTTCCTATATGTGATTCCGATATACCGAGTTGTGCTGCACATTACGCTGGTTTGTCGTGACGTCATGCAAAATTCGCCGTCGCTTGTTCGCTGGAAGCTAGCAGACGACAATCCATCTTTAAATAGTGCATAACTGCATGTATCTGTAAATTTTATTTATATCTCATCTCTGAGAAGATGTTAAAATACACTGTACCAGAAATCAAAATAGTGTATAATTTATTGCTTTCTGGATATACAATCCTGAAGAAAGTGTGTGTTATCTAATATCTACAATCAACTTAATATAAACAGGATCATGCTGAAAAAAGCAGTCATCCCTTTAAATTGCAGCAAGATGCTTCCATAGTTCAGACAAGTTGGTAAGAGGTAAATTAACCTTTCACTGGCTGATCAATGGAGTAAGAGAAGGCAGCAGAAGGAATCCCAAAGGATAGGAACTGCTTGAAACAGTTACAGCCCTTACAGCTGACCTGCTTAACCCACTCTGCTCCAGTTTGATTAGATCAATGTGGGGGAGTTTCGCATGTTATAGCCTATACCTCCTCTTGCAACCTTGTGCAGACATTTCATTCAGGCTGTTTATGCCACTATATAAGCAGACAAGCGCGTCGTGAAAACAATGCATTGTTGTTTCGAAGTCTATAGGGACAGTCTAGGAGGTGTACAGCGGCTGGCTAGCATTTAAACAGAAAGCCTACTTTAAGAATATCATCAGGCCGTATCACTGAGATAATGCTCACCCAGCTTATTTAGTCCTTAAAATGACCTGACTAAGGAAATGAAATTAAAAACTATATAATCATTATTCACTGAGTGACACTTGCCTGTACACTATAGACTGTATGGTTTTTACTAGAAGTTGACTCAAAAAATTCCACAGAGTTTTGTTGCAGCCAGATAAACTTACTGAAATACAATCAATTGCTAAATCTTCCCCACTTTACTTTGAATGATTCAGCTTCTGAGTTAATTCGCAGCTGACAATTAGGTGCAGGCCTCCAGGTCTGCACCCTTGCTGGGGCTTGGACAGGATTGATCCTCTGCTCGGCAAGCCATTTGAAAAAAAAAAAATCAGGCGCTGCTAGTGTGCAGGATGGGTGTGCCTAAAAGAACTTAGACCTCCAGAGGAAGACCAAAGACTGAATGATCCTGAAAACCTTCAAAACATAGACCCCAAAAAGGAAGTAGAAAGACAGAAGATCTTCAAAGCAGTGGAAGTCCAAAGTTTGTCAGAATTTCATGAAGCTTGATAGGTATGGTCTACCTTTAGTCCCCCGAAATTTTTAAACCGTTCAAGTCACTGCAGGGTTATTAAATGTGCCACAATTTCCTTCATTATTATGCAAATCGTTATGTTAGTTGGATTTCCATGAAACGTATTAAGGTGCGTCTATTACTGTTCTGAGGTATTGAAAATTAGAAAAGGGTCACTAGATGTC
Organism: Sclerodactyla briareus; assembly: GCA_026419785.1. Classification (NCBI taxonomy): domain Eukaryota; kingdom Metazoa; phylum Echinodermata; class Holothuroidea; order Dendrochirotida; family Sclerodactylidae; genus Sclerodactyla; species Sclerodactyla briareus. The sequence continues at coordinate 127,697 of JAODTK010005665.1, forward strand.
AAGTATTGTGTCTATAATTTGCATTATGGCAATTTTAGTCACATTTCCATAAAACTCATATCATTCGCTGGACACGAGGACAATATTCAGTCCTTATTAATTTGAAATTGGTCACTGTTTAATAAGCTGTTTCTGTTAAATGCTGACCAAAATGATGAAAGCAACACTTGGAATGGCTTGTAATTCTTTGCATGCATTTGGTGACTGGAAACCACTGATCGCCCAACAAGGCGAGACACTGGGGGCGATCACCTTGTTTTACCTATCGTGGTGTGGTTGTTGGTCTGAGTATCTGGTGTGGGTCTGTGGGTGTGTGTGCCCATACACGCATGTATGTGTGTCTGTGAGTGCCGCCGCTCGCTTCCGATATCTCCAAAATGCAAATATCCACGAAGTTCAAAACAGAATGGAGGCGCTCGTGTGGAGAGGAAGACCCCTATGGTTGAGGGTACTTTTTGAAGATCGTTCAAGACTAAGAGACGTAAATAACGGAAAATCTTGTGGGCACGATATCTGAAGACCACGAGCTTTATTACAGAGTAGATAGATAGATAGTAGATAGATAGATAGATAGATAGATAGATAGATAGATGAAGTAGATAGATAGATAGTAGATAGATAGATAGATAGTAGATAGATAGATAGAGAGATAGATAGATAGATAGATAGATAGATAGAACATTCATTGTCCATTCCAAAGAAACGGAAAATTGATTTCCGCCGACAGTACAACATATGGTATAAAACATACAGTAAAGAATATGGGACAATATAAAAAAAAAAACCTGAAAACCGTAGGAGACGTACCCTAAGAAGTTGATAGATAAAGGATGTGGCTAGCGTGCGGCAGTGGTGTAGAGTGATGTCAGGCACGGGAGAACGGTTTGGCGGAATCTGGATGTACTTGTGACGGGGACCTGGAGTCGAATGCCTGACCTGTTGTAATTTAGAAGGTCATGAAGACCGTGCGTGGGATCACTCATGATTTTGGTGAGCTTCTTCTGTATATTTTGCTCATACCAATCAGACATTAAGAGTGGCAACAAGTAGGCCGATACACCGTTCAGCTGGCTTCCTAACACGATCCAGATCCAACTTATGTTTTTGTGACATGCTGCCAAAAAAGCAAATGAGGTTAATGGTAAGAACACTTCGAATAACGGATTGGTACAAAAGCTGCATTATAGATCTGTTCAGTTTACATCCTCAATTCCCGAGAAAGTCCAGGCGTTGGGAGGCTTTCATTTTTACGTCCTTGGCATGGGCATTCCAGTTAATTTTGTTGTCGATATATGTCCAAGATACTTGTAATTTTCCACGCTCTCAACAACTCTTCTGCGGAAGTAAAAAAAAAAAAAAACACATTTCTCCAGTCTTGCCAATGTTCAGAGTTAGCCCGTTTGCTTTGCACCAATTAGTAAAATGTTGCACTTCATCATAAAACACGGTACAATCATCACCATGAAGGAACCCAGTAAGAACAGTGTCGTCAGCATATTTGATTATGTGACATTGATTGTTTGAGGTCTTGCGATCATTCGTGTATAAGCAGAATAGGACTGGAGATAACACACATCCTCGAGGGGCTCCAGTAGCCTACTGATAGTAGGCCTACATTCGGCAGATTTAGCATCACTTATTCTGACAACTTGGGGTCGATCACAGCGGTAGCTGAGGATACCTTTGTGATCGACCCGAAGTTCTCAGAATAGGTGAGTAGGCATGTAGGCTATTGACATGAAGTAGACATGTTATCGTTGTTTTCTTAACAGTTCTATTCAATGTCAGGGAGACATAAAGGGAATCCTATGACAGGTTATGGCGAGATGTGAGCATCAATCAACACCCAATTACATATGTAATGACTACCAGTCAGATGTTAAAAGACGACGTACTTTTTCAATGCAATACTGGAGAACGCAAACATAATCACACATTCAATTAAATGTGAGGAAAAAACTTATACCTCAATTTTTAAAATATGTCTGGACGTATTTTATGGCAAGGAATCGCTACACATCTTTGTGTTCTCGGCTTTTGTTATGAAGCAGTAAGCTGAGATATGGATGTTCTAGGAAAATGCTGTCAACCGGCTTGCTCAGTCTGCAATGGCCTCAACCCGAACCATAATGGACCTATTCCCAGTTTTGAGAAAACAAACCTTCATTGTCTATACGCAAGCATGCATGTATGGAACTCGGAAAAAGGGCTTTGCATTCGGGGGTCATGAAATTCCAGGAACGTAGGTACGTGCCATATGTAACGAAGCTTCATATTGTGGTCCCCAGGTTGCTATTTCCCGTGACTTTCATGAATGGAATGTAACCACGGAGGGACAAGGTCATATTATTCAAACCAAATATTTCCTGGAGTAGTTTACAGAAAAGTTGGCTATAAGGAAGTCTGGTTTATTTGTAGGAGTGGGTTCGGCGAACTTCAGGGAACACATGCAGTACACACAGATTCGGTATAGCAATCAATTGCCCTGATAAGAAAAGTACTGTCGGCTTTCCATAGAAAGTCAAATCACTGGCCACAAAACACGTACGGGCGAAAGCGCGCAAAACGCAGAAACGTTAGGCAATTTTCCTGATGAATAAAAACCAGGCATTCAGTAGAATTTGTGGCATGTTCTCACTTTTTCATCACCTTCATTCTCTATCGTTTGGCCGAATCCGTTTTTTTTTCTACTCGAATTATCAAAAGGCGGGAGGGCTAGGGCAACCGCTTAAAGCCAGTGTGGCGGTTAAAACAGTTGCCCCGGTCGGCTCTTGCTTGTCTGCTTATTCTAGAAACAGGCCCCCCCCCGCCCCTCCCCACTATGGGCTACCGGGTAGTATATTTCGAATAATATAGCATAGCCTTGCAAAACGCAGTGAGATAGAAACCTGAAATTAGAAACTGATTAAAGATGGAAGAATCTTCTTGGCTGATTTGGGGAGGAAGTTATAAACAAATCAGTTTGATCAGTGCATGTAGTATCATATTCTGTTCAGTTCAATATCTGTAGCCTACATTCCATTCAAATTCTATCTGTTTGCAGTTGTGACTGTTAATAGTTGGCAGGCTAAGTGCCGCGACTGGGGTTAAGGGAGGAGAAGGAAAGTTGTGTGCACCCGCTGTGAACAAGACCTAGCTCTGGGGGGTTATGATCCTGACACCTCGACCCTAGCTATAGCCTACATGCTTCCGTTGTCCAGACGACGTGACCTATGCTGCCATGGTAACAGCAATTTCTTCCCCGCTAGTGAGAAGACCAGTTCGGCCTACTCAGTATCGTAGGCTTAGTGGGCTGGGGCGCATGCAAAACACAACCGATGTAACTGGCGCGAGATCGGTTCGAACCCAACCAAACCTACCCCGCAGCCTACTCGGACAACCTATAGCCGATTTGATTGCCCAGAGAAGAAACTAACATGCCCCTCCGGGAACTGAGCCCACAACCTTTGGGTTCCAAGCATTATGTCATCACTAGACAGCTGAACCACGTGTCCACGTCATATCTTATATGAACACTACATTAAAATAACTCGGGTTGTCGCAGGTCTAACCTGTTGTTAGGTAGACCATGTGCTTGAGCCCAATCGCCAATGTAACGCAATATGGCTTCAATTTCGCAGTACCAGCTAATAACGAAAAATGGGGACTGGATCATTCAATAATTCCGGGTCATCATGCAATTGATCTGTGGAGCGTTTCTCTGTAGAATCGGGATTGATGTAATCCCATCCGGTGGGCCGCCCGCTCCACAAGTTAGGGTACAGCCACCTGTTAGAAGTTAGGACCGGGGTAGGACCGGGGTAGGACCCGGGGTAGGTGGACTGTTCCGATGACTACCAAGACAGTGTCAATGTCACAGTATAGCTCACATGTCAATTCATAGTAGTCGAAATTCAAATTCGTTTTAATTATATCTACCAAATTCGTGAAAATGTGAGTAGTAACTCTGCATAAGTTATGTGAATTTGCATATACCAGAAAATGGCCGAAATTGATCCCTGGATGACCTTTGGCCTCCAATTCCTGAACACCATGGTAAGAGAGCAGACATACGGGCAGACGGACAGACGGACAAACGGAAGGACGGACGAACGACGGACGGACGGACAGATAGATAGATTAGATAGATAGATAGATGATAGATAGATAGATAGATAGATAGATAGATAGATAGATAGATTTCTGAAACCAGTGGCGTACGCACGGAGGGGTCAGAACCCCCTCCCCCCCATAAACCAATGGGAATAAGACATTATTCAAAAACAAAAAAACACTTTTTTTTTTTTACGGGTCAGTACACGTTTTTACAGCTGTTATTCAGAAAATATTGCAACAGTATGTGTCTAGAGGCCCATAAATTGCATTCATTTGCCGATAGGGAGGGTGAGGAAATAAATGATGGGGGGAGCACTGTCATGGGGTCCTGACCTTCACCCAACTCCTCAGAATGAAATGGCTCGGTCGCCACTGTCTGCAACTCCATATTTGCTACATTTACTAACTTCTTTCTGCAAATCCATTGTTGTAAACTGCAGAGTAATAGCGTCGCAGGTAAGGTTCTTTGGATGTGTGTGTGTGTGCGGGGGAGTGGGGGGGGGGGGAGGGGATGACTGACCTGGGGGACCGGTGGACCTTTTTAATTTTGAACGATTACAGTCCACCTAGCACCAAACTTTTGGATTTCAGGTGACCGTTGATGCAGTTTGGTTGGCAACAGAGCACCACCTCAAACCCAACCAATCGTAGATGTGATTTTGCATTTTACATTGATATAACAAAAATATATGGCAACTCGTCACAATTCCATATTTTACGTGATTTCATTGGATCAACTGGTTAATTAGGCTACCATTCTATTCGTCAATTTGACTGAAATTCTGAGCCAATAACCACTTTATCACATTCATCTGTGGCGCCCTCGCCGCTCCGAATCCTACGCAGTTGCATGACCCCACGTGACCTTCTCAATTACCATGATAACGATCACTGATGGCCTTGGGATGTCTTGCGCAACATATTCGACAACTAGGTTACAATTACTAAATGTACCACCTTTAAAGCATACTCATTATTGTTGTGAATTTAGCGTGAATCATGCGAATTACCCTGCATATGAATGATAACTAGGCATCGCCTGGCGGGTAAACCGCCAACGTGTATATCCCCACTTTCGATCAATCAGAGGGTGACATTGTTGGCCTTGCTTTTTAACAGAAGGGGGTTATGACCCAGGGTAGTGGGAGGTTCGTTCCAACGCACACACCATGCTCCGAAATATGCAGATCTGCAGTGAAATCCGGTCTGTCAGAAATTCGAAATGGCTGTTGAGTGGGGTCCTATGGGTTGAAATTATGGTCTGAAAATGACCGTTTTAACCGAAACGTGCAAAACTGGAAGGAAATCATTTACCTAGAGAAGTTTAAAATGGCTGGGCTGGGTCGTATGGGGCAGAAATAACGTTGGTCTCAATTTAATAACCGCCATCCTCGAAACGCGCAAATCATCGGAAAACTGTTTTGTAGAAATTTCGCCAAAATTCAAAATGCCGCCGGGTGGGGTCACGTATGGGGCGAAAACAAAAGTTGGTCTCGAAATGATTGCCATCATAATGGTGGGCCGGTGAGGCTTCGTGCCTGATGAAAGTTGCAACAAATTTTCACAGTCCCAGTAAAGACAGGCTGTGAAATAAATATGAATCAGTAGAACAGCACCACCATTCTCCATGATGATCGATGATTGATTACATAAAGTTAAGATTTGGACCGATATTTATGGTATCAACGCAACATAATGTTCGATTTTTTGACGGAAAGTTCAAACAAATGCCCGACGAATGAGTCTGAATTTTAGAATTGGTCAACCCCCCCCCCCCTCCTCCCCTCAAAAATGTATATATCAATGAGTATTTATGCCTATTGGGACTGTTGTATTCACTGAGATGTTACGATGGTGTACTGCACAACAACGGACAGGCGAACAGCGCTTCGAGTTACAGTAATGGTGAATGATTATTGTGGGTTTGAAAGATGCCTTTCAAGTGTTTGCTCACAGACTCATGACCACTGGCTCTAGAACCACAAGAGTACCACAAAATGCTCCATGGTTTGCTAATAGTGAGTCTGTATTTACTCTGAGTCCTGCTAACGCAAACACCATAGTTTTTACAAGGGCGTGGGAGAGGGAAAACGTTCGTTTGTTGAGAATGAAAAACGATCGGGAGATTATTAGCTGCGGGTAAGCAGCTCTAAAAGTAATCATGTCTCTGCGTCCGTTCGTTCGTCGTTCGTTCGTCCATCTGTTTCGTCACGCCATACGTACTTCTATGAACGTTAAATGCAATCAGGTTGAAACATGGCGGGTGGATGAAGATTGCCACTGGCTAGGCTGAGTTACTTTTTTTTTGCATACTGTGATTAGATTTTAATTGAAATCCAATTAATTACCCCATTTGTCTATCCACTGCATCCCTCCTCATCGGACTCTCTGTGAGAGTGGTTTGTTTACATTACTCCTTGGAGCTGCAAGGATGGCAGCATGTAGAGCAGGGACTGTTTACTTGTCTGTCAGCACTGGAGGTGGCTGGGGAATACAGGCAATGGGGGGGGGGGATGTGGAAGATCTGTTGGGTACTGTGTGCTGGGCACTGATAGCAAATATTAGATAATGTGGTAGACATGTTCCAAGCCATTCCAAGGTTATGACAGATGTCAGTAAAGGTCAATTAATGTGAACCAAACCATTAATGTGGATTGGTGAAGAGAACATGCAGTGTATTCGCCACAGGAATTGTGCCGTCCGCAGCTATCAAGACGTTTCGACTTACGCTTGTATATATTCTCAGGCGTTCCATGTTGTTTCCAGTGCTTTGCCAAACTAGCAGCCACATTATACTCTCAAGTCAGTCCACACTAACAACTGATTACATGACGTCTGGTAGTAACTGGCGAAGGAGCCACGGCGACGTTTGCGACATCGATCATGATTGAAATCGTACGTCACGATGCCATCCGTATATCGATGCTGTATATTCCAACAATGTATGTCAATGTGAAAACTTAGACATGGCAGGGGTAAACGCCGAAATGTATATTCCCACAGAACAGCCCGGTTTGTGGACCAGTTTAGAGGAAGCGCATGATCTTATGTCCAAGTGCCTCCAGTGACTCGAAATGTCTATTGTGTTTCAGGTCCAATGTAGTCCCATCCCAAGTTTTGTTAATACGGCAAAGTTAGAAAAATCGCATGATTTAGGCAAATTTGACCTTCTCACCTTGAAATGACTTCGGGATCACTGTCAGGAGTTTGGGACCAACTTTTGTCCCCACCCACCAGTTTGTGGTAAGGTTTGAATCGGATAAACTCAACTCTGAAGGTCAGTCTCGAGAATGAATTAGGTTTTCGAAATTTCAAAATTCCAACTGTTTTTGTCCGCGACTTGTTTCAATATTCTGGCGTAATCTTTTTCTAAACTGTAGATACCGTATGATCGTTATTCTACAGGCATCACTGAGTCATCTTCTAACCGGCTGGTCCAAAAGACACAAGACATTTCTGGTTCACGGGGTGCTCGAAGAAACGCGAAGCACTGCTGTTGCTGCAAAACGAAAAGAAGAAAATATAAAAACTTCATCCTGGCCCACGGAAAGGTCGTGAAGTGCGAAATTCGTCCCGGACTGAGAAAAGTAACCAAATATTTCATTTACTGCACTTCAACATTTACCTTAAAAACGTCTGGCCGAGTTCCTCCATAGAGGAACTCTATATTAGGTCTATTAACAAGCAGAGCGCCCTCTACTTGTACCTCAGACTTTGTTTACATGTTGAACGCCACATACACTCGAACATACGATCCGGTGATCATATAACTGTAAAACACGATACCAGGAATCGCGTGGGTTCGTCAGTGATACTGTAATTGACCTCCGCCGAAAAGAAGAACTGGAAGGCCTACGTGCTGTTTAGCATGAGGAAATCCGGAACGATGTTCTGAAGGTAATTCCGACAGGTAGACCTACATTTTAAAAGCAGCCACGCTTTCAAACTGGCCTCAAGTTTTACCTAATCTTTCATCGATTTCGGACAAGTTTGCAGTTCTGAAAAGAACGTGACAACATATTTTGTGAGTTTGCGGAAGTTGTGTTCAGCCGAGTAAAAGTAATAGACAGCTGAATCTATACTCGTTGCAAAGGTGAGCTTTGCCTTTTCCCATTTTTCAGTCGCCCTCTCAATTTTAGTGATATACTGGGATTTGCACATTTATCCATAGGGCGCATGCGAAGGAAAAATCAGTTTCGTGTGGTCAGGTGGGGGAAGGGGGGGGGGGTTCCGCTGCATATCGTATAATTTAGGTGTGCGTGGGCGGGGGTTGAAGTCCCCAAACGTGCGGAATAGGGGAGCCAGATCTCATGCTCTCACCCAGCATCCTAGTACGGATCATGTTTGAGCTTCTCGTCCCTATTTGCCGCCATGACATGGGACATACGAAACCATTATTTTTAGTTCGATTCATGATCCCCTCCCCATACTACGATGTGCGTGACCAGTGAGGTAATGTAATGGGGAGGATCAGTTTGCGCCGGCGCCCACCAAGTACCATGTGACAAGCAAAGGCAGGGGATATGCTATTGGTAGTGAGTGCCGGGATGAGGGGGGTGATTTGGATGTTGAGAGTGACAGGGTAGGAGGGACTTCCCAGAGTGGGGTTTGATCCAAAGCCTGTCGTATTGACGGGAACATCACCCTGGCCCTCATGTGATGAAAGGCTGGGAAAGAAACGAAGAAGCAACGGAACTGGCTTATAGGGGGGGGGGGATATAATGTCGATCTAACGCCAAGTTAAATAATGTCTTGTAGGTCATTGAGGAAAAGAGGTGTAGATAGGTGGAGCCGTAGGCGTTTTTTTACATGCTTGTTTCGAGCAGAGTAACCAAGCTTCACTTTCCAGCTCAATGACTGCATTGACTGAATGCTCTCTCGTCGTGCTTACCCTCCACTTCGGTCGCCGTATTCTTGATACGGATGCTAATCAATGACTTGAGTGTCCAACCAAAAGGGTAGGCGGGGAATGGTGAGGTCTGCTGCCTGATTTGTAAACGCGCTTCTATTTGATATGCGCCTTCTATCTCCACGAGGACCCCTTGGGTAAGGGCCGTCCGCCGGCGCTGCCAAGTAGTTCATGGTTGGCGCAGGCTTTTATAACGTCTGAAAAAAGAAATAAAGATGACAAGATGGCGGGGCTTACACAGCTCACGGGAGTTAGAGAGAGGCTGGGTGATTAGGGAGACCAGAGGGTGGATGCCAGCCCTAACGTGCCTTCGGGCATGCGGTTCCCATGATTGATTGTGTTTTGGGCAGAATGAAATAAGGGCATGAGGTAAATTGATGTATGGAAGGAAGGTCAGTGATGTCCAGGAAAAGGTTAATAGGTGCCCCTTTTTGCGCGTGTGGCTCCACGACTATAGCCCGGAAACGGCATGTAAATGTGTTGTGCTTCAAAATGGGCGATGAACACTATTTCCCGCCACCCCACCCCCAGTCTACAGGTACATGAGAAAGACGCAAGCTTCGAATTGCATAAAATTACAATTCTTGGTTTCAGAAATGTTTTCCGACTCCGACCAGGCTATTCCACCGCATGAAGCTGCCAAGAAAGGGAGGGGGGGAACTTGTGCTTTTCTCACCCAAAATCGCCACCATTTTCTCTGTATGTTAGCGCCGAGACCGTACGATAAAATTATCGAACGAAATTTTCATCGCACACAGTGTGACACTCCATCCGAAATTCATCGTTATCCTATCCTATCGCACAAGTGTGAACAGCGCTTTAGCGTAGGCCTTCACTCGACGAAAGGGGAGAATCTCTCTCCGGTGCGACATCAGTCACAATAATTCGCTCTTGAGCGTGGGGAATATTTGTAGGGTAACCTTCAAGCTTAAATATTAATTATGTGAGAATACGGTGGAGATGAGCTATAACTCTTCCATTAAATGACAACGGCAGGATGAATTAAAACAGACCAATATTTTAGCTGGAGAAGACGAATGCGTAAGTCCAAACGGGAAAGTTCACGACTTTCCGTTACGGACTCACAGTCTGTGACAGTGTGTGCATGTGCATATTGCGCAAGATCGATGAGCATCCCATCAAAGCACAATAATAAATGATGTAAACTTGACAATCCTGACCAAACAATCTTGGTTTCCTATTGAAATTCACATAGGCCTCCTTTATTCACTTCGAAAAGCATTGGTTCAGGAAGAGAATTGCTATAGTGGTTGGTAGGTGTCGATGGGTAGTTGTGGGTGCGGAAAGAGAAAGACAACAGAACTGTGACTTGTCAGACAAAATGAAACAATGAAAATACATGACATACTTCCGGGGGTGTCCAAGTGTGGGACCGTTGTGTTATGGCGCAATTGGGTTCCCCCAATTTCTTGCGAATGGACCACCAAACTTTGAAGGCCATTAACTACAATAGGAAAATCGATTGAAATGGGGTTTGAACCGCTATAGATATGGTTTCCCATTCTACCACAATTGAAAACCTCGGTTGTATCCGAGCCTGGAGTTGTCCTTACCTCTGCCTGACCCCAAATATCTTGACCGCTTCCAAACAACAGGGTTCATGAACTCATTATGCAGGGAACACCACTTATCAAGTATGAGTAACTAAATTCACCAGGTGGGATCGAGTTGTGTGGGGTCACAAGCGAGAAGTAAGCTGAACGATAGAGATTGCCACAGTTTTCAACATTCGTAATAGAAGAATGACCCCGGCCTACAGCAGTCAGTTCAATTTGTTATACATTGAGTCAGCGTGTATGTGTAGTACTGCTGCCCCAACGTGTTCAGACCTGACGTGTCTATTGCTTATTGGTCATCGCGGTAGCCCATAGTTCCGATACTGATGCCTCTGCGTAGGGTGTCAGAAGCATTTCCCGTCTCGAATTACCCGAGCCCCAGTATTGGTATCGTGATCGCAGATAGAGTATTGGCGTATCCAGGAGAAAGGCCCGAGCAGGGAGGCTGCATCGCTAATATTCGGTGACATTGACAGGGACATATTATGTTCCTATTACCTAGACCTCTTTCATCCTTCCGTTTTTTCGGTGTAATTTATTTCCCACTTCTCCGTTCTTGTTGGTTTCTCCCCCCCCCCCCCCTCCTCGGGGAAAGAAATCGACGAATGCCGGAGATTTTTTTTTTGGTAGTTTTAAAGAGGAAAAAGAAGAAGAAAAAAAATGAAAACTGAAAAAATTAAGGTTTGTAGGTTACTGCTGAACTTTATCTGGGGAATTGGAACCCCCCACCCACACTCGCCTCGGGGAACTTCTGACCTCTCGTCAGGAAAATCCTAGCGCCGCCCCCTGTTTTGAGGTCACTTCATTTTGAACTCCCATAAATATCTGAAGAAAGCCATGTCGTCTGGTAAGCAACTAGCCTGTTAAATCAAACGATACGAGGAACCGTTCCTAAATTATAGGGGTCTATCACTCTTCAGATGCAGTGACGATTGGGTGAAAGCTTCGCCTTGTAACATATATAGGGAATGATGCTGATACGAGTGACAAAGTAGCAACCGGCGAACATCGCAGTGGCAGTGTTATTATGACCGTGACGTCATAATAAACATTGAAGTTTCTGTTGGGGTTCAGATGTCGGTATATGCATCATGATACTGATGAATTCTATGCGATATTAATTTTCGGTATCCTCATCCCTTAGGGACGATGTTCGTCGTGATGTCATACATCAGTGCCGCCTATTTCACAGGATGTTGCGAGACTACTGTAATATGATGCTGTCATATTCAATGTAATCAGCTGATTATCCTCTATCTATATTATGTTGTTAAATATTCATCATATTCATATTAGAACAGGGGGGGGGGGGGGCCTGATATCCATCACCATTGCTATCAGTTGTTGTTTACTAATTATCATCCTCCACATGCGTAGGTCCACATGTACGTGCTGGAGGATTGCCCTGTTCTGGTTAGGTTCGTGTCGTCAAAAAGGGGGCGACTGAGCTGTGTTGCGTTTTATAGTACAATCTGGAGGTAATATAATTCATCCGGAGGCATTTCACGTCACAACTACACAGCATCTCGTTTAAAAACACCACGACTTTCTAATATGCACGATTCTCCTTTTTGCCTCGAACCTTAAAAAAACAACAGCGGTATTCCTTGCAGGATTAGAGGCTGGCGAGAGGGCCGATCCACTCAGAAGACGAAGAGCGAAAGAAACCGCTGGTAATCGCGAATTCCGAACAAGTGACGGAAATGAACACCAACCTGATTGAGAAGAAACACCTTTGGAACGGGAACAAAGAACCAAAGGTCGTCGCGGCGGTTTTTCTGAAACGTCAGCCGATCTCGTCGAATGGCTGTTGCTCTCGATTCTCTTCAAGGAAGAGTCGATGTCGGCCTTCACCGTTGCCGCCATCACCTTGTTACTGTCAGTGACGTTACAGGTCGTGAAGGGTCTCTTCCTAGCCCTAGAGGTACGATTAGAATTGATTCTAGACGGGGGAGGGGGGTGGGGTCAGCGATGGTGGGCTTCCGCTCATTCGTGACTACGGCCCCACAGGGTTTTGGTGGAGCCGTTTGACGGAAAAGCATTGTGAGTCGCGGTGACGATTGACTACACTCGACGTAGATAGTCCAGTCGCTCCATTGTAATGTATGAGCCAGGTACATTCCATTTTCCCCATTTAAGATTCTTGCGAGTCTTGACAAATTAGTTTTTTTTTTTTTTTTCAGCTCGAACCAGCTATGCTGTTGAGTATTTAATGCCAATGTCCTCTCCAGTCTTCTATTATCATCTATCTATTATCTATCTATTATCTATCGATCATTATCTATCTATCGATCTATCTATCTATCGATCTAATCTAGCGATCCAGGCTGTAAACTTTGCTTTGACGGCCACAAAATGTTCATGTATCGATGAATCTCGACCAGACTTGGTCACAATGTTTATTGACTGAAGGGTCATCTTGACCACCTGAAGGTCAGGCGATGGCATTAAAGGGGCACAATGGGCCAATAGGTGGAAGGAACACTGCAAAAACGCTCCTTCTCCTACAAATTTTGGTGCACAGTGTGATGTCAGGAAAGAAATGATGGTCTATAGCCGTACTTCGGGGTGTTTCCGAATTTTTGGCCAAGGTCCCACTTGGGGCGAGGCCCATTTCATGAAAATTTCACACATTATATTTGAAAGCATCTCATTCGACTAAGTACTAATGATTTTTATTTAGAGTTACAGTAATGTTCCTTGGTGGTAGTCCATTGGGGGTGTCGCAAAACTTCTGGCTGAAGGCCCAATGTGGGACCTAGGGCCCACCATGTAATTCATGCAAAAAATGCAACTACAAATTTTGATGGCACAAGTCAGTGCTGATCGGTCATAATGTAGTGTCTGGTAGCCGTTCTTTCAGGTCCCAGGAATTTTGAACCCGAAATACCACAGTTTAGGCCCGAGGGCCCATCACGGGCACAATCACGCAAAAGTTTGTCTCCTACAGTGCTGATGCTTTGACCACATATGATGGAATAGTCCAATACCCCAATGGCATTGGAATTTTTGGTCCAAGGACCCACTTGTGCCCTTCCTTAGGCTATTACTCTAGTCTCAGTGTGGTCAAGAATGCCTTTGGGCCCCAAAACAGTCATTCTTGGACGGGCAGTCAACCCAAACTTGACACATTTGTTAATTGACCCATGAGACATTGTTTGCTTTGTGAAGGTCAAGGGGCAATCTAGGCCATTATGTATAAAATTTCAAAGTGTATTTCCTCCACAAGTACATAGACTTTGAAACGGTATCACAATGTTCCATTGGACGTGCTCTTCTCAGATGTTTGCAGATTTTGGATATATATCAGATGTGTCGTTAGAAATTGCAACGTGACATCTAATGAAAAGCAAAACAGTCATTCTTCGATGGATGTTGAACCGAACTTGGACCCATGTTCATTGACTTTTGTCACTTGTGAAGGTCAAGGTAAAGGTCATAACGGGGCACAATATGCCACTTTGTGAAATTGCTTTTTCTCTCAATTTGGGCTTTCCTTTTCTTCGATGAATGTTGACCTAAAGTGAGTAACAATGTTCTTTTGACTGCTAGACTGTGTTTTGCCGTTATGAAGATCATTGTGAAAGGTTGTCAAAGGCACACTAGTCAGTGGCTTGAGACTGCCTTCTGGCCTCCTGATCCTGAACATTTAACAATGATAATTGTACCATTCGCGTCTTATAGCAATTTGTGGTGTTTGAGCTACAGCACCATTGGTGCTGCTTGTTTTTTTTAGTCGTGGAACTCTTGCAGCCTTGCAACATGTATATAATGATGGCATGCCCTTTTCGACCTTTAGTAGGCAAATATGTCCCTGGCCTGCCTGGTAAGCCTGGGGAGGTTACCAATTTTAGAATTTCTCTCTTCATACTTCAATTACATATCCCAGCCATGATCTAGTCACGACGATTGGGAATGGTTGCAGTATGCAGCAAATTTACACCTCAGTTTGTGACCTGTCACGAGGCATTCTGGCTGTGGCTGCTCCTTCTTGGTTACGGGGTGCGGCGTGCTGTTGTTTTCTCTCCGATTCTTAATGCGGAGAATCACATTTCATTGGTATACAAGGTTTACATTCTTAGGTAGGTATATGACACCTATAGACACTGACGATCGAATCAAAGCCCGCCTGACTGCATGCTTCTGTTCGTTGTCTTATATCCTTTGTTAGTATGTTCGCGTTTCGCGCTCGTGCCATAATCCGTAACACTGGTTTCCTCCAGAAGAAGACAAAAAATCGGGGTCAAAAGGAACATCGGTTAATACACTCCGTCAGTTGTGTTTGTAATAGCAAACTGTCATGTCGGTAAAAAGGGCAGCGTTGCGCGAATGCAATTAGAACCCACCAGATTCGTAAGATAAAAAGGAGCAGATTGGCTAGAACAATTACCACTCTTGAGAAGAAATATCATGAGCTTTCGAAAATTTTCGAGTAACTTTTGAAATGCGAATGTCCCATCTGGAGAAAAAAAACCCACTTGTATCCTTTTTTGCTTTTCCAGTATCGATCCACTCTCACGTTTAGAACAACGAAATATCCAAAAACATGGACCGAATCAGAAAACGCAGACTCCTGGGAGAACCAACATACTCCATCCCGCTTTGGCCGCCATGGAATAAAAACAAACCGCAGTACTTTCGACTGAGAATGTTAGCCGGGTAGTTGAAGACGAAGATGAAGACGATAACTTGATCTGTTGGGCTAAGCCAGCTGAAATGGATTTCGCGGCGTTGATCTGTCTTATGCTGCTGAATGTAGTCAAGCGTTCGTGGCATCCTTCAAACCGCCACACTGCCCTTAAAGGTCGAATACATTGACTCGGGTGTTATTCCGACAGTGGCGAGCTAATCCTCTACGGAGCAGTATAGTCCTTTTGTGATGGCTGCGGGCATAGGCCTACATATTGTAGTTGTTAATTAAAGTTAAAACACTACACTGGATGAACGTATCCGATTATACGTCAATGCGTGAACATTCCAGAATTTGGGCGCGAAATTGAATTGACCACCGTTACGACTCGGTCACGGCCGAGAACTCGTCCAGCACAATTCGATACGTTTACGGTATTTCGTCAGTAATAACGTGTCCATACTTGATTATATTTTCGATATACAGTTGACTCATGCAAACGTTACCATCCATTGTTCGGCATTGGTCCTCTTCAAATTTTAGAATTGGCGCTCTTCCAGTTGTTCGTCCTATTCTGTATTTATTCCCTTCCACTTTACATAAAAACCACAACCACAAGAGAGTTTTGAGTTTTTCATCGCGTTTTTTATATGTACGTTTATTTAACTGATTAACTCAAATATTTCTCCCTCCCACTCCGAAGCATATCACGAGTATAGTCCCAAGTATTTTTTCATAGATTGAAATTTCATTCACAAGTTTATTGTTTTGTTTTTAAGTTGTAAGTAGGCGGCTTAGTACAGTTAGAAGCAACTTTGATTTACGCAATGTTTTTACAAACACTTATACTTTTACAATATTCAAGGGCGTTCCACATGTTGTCCAGTTAATAAAAGGTGATATACGGATTAGCGTGGAACTAAATGATGTCGTAATGGACGAAGTTTATGCCGTCTAGTATTTGGAACTAAATTTCAAATAAAATTGGAGACCGAAATAACCCATAAGGCGGAGCCTCCATAGTATTTAGTCGCAATTGTTTATGTTATTAGGTTTTCATGTTTTCATGGTATTTCCCCACATAGCTTATGAAGGTATTTAGAAGTTTCAGAAACTATTACTATTTAAAGCCAATGTCTGTAAATCTGCGCACTTATCGTCGCTTTCTATTTGTTTAGCAATTAATGAAGCCGAAACTCTACAAACCGAATTTCAGCCGATCGAAGGTACGCTATGAGTCACATTCATCTATTGCAAGATGTGCCTTTTGACATCACGGGTGTAATCGCGAGAGATCACCTATTATACAAAGTTAATGTGAAACTGTACTTTTGAAATTTGTACAAACAACCTAAGTTGGGATTCGATGAAAACCTACTAATCTTCACAGAATATCGAAATAATTTCAAGTAAAGCCCTTGGTTGTTTTGCCTGTTATCATGCGCCAAAAATGCACGCTTTACTGTGTAAGGGGTCCTTGGCAAACCTAGCATAGTTCCTGTCCCCCCTGATGTCATGAAATTCTTCAAGTTTCTCAAAAGTAAACGGAAACAGCCTCAACAAAGGAACATGCAAACCTCCATAATTTTGTGGTTAGGGTTTATTTGAAGTTGCCTTTCTCACCTCTGGCTAGTTTAAAGCATGTGTTCTCAAATGACCACTGGCCTTTAAAAAATATCCCCGCTAGTCCTGACTCAAGTGAAGCAGGACGGTGAATCTCATAGGTCTATACAACCCGCCCACAACCAGCGGATACCACTACAGAGCAATCTCGAACCCTGAGTTGTCACTGAGATATTCGATTAATGATGCAGCCTAGGCATGACCGCGGCAACGTTTGACTTTAACACGCAGTCCTAGTGCGAGTTAACTTTTGTCTCGCTCGAACAAGTTCAGAATCTCGTTGATCAAGTTGTTATCGCCTTGTTTTGGTGATCAGAAATCCAAGGTTTGCGACTTTCGACCTTGTTAAAGAAATTGAAAACTGTCCGCCAGGTGGCAATTTCATCAAGCTCCCAAGATCTTAAAATGTTGAAAAGTTATAAAACATTTCGGCTAGATAAAGATGCTTTCGCCCCTCGCATCCCTTTAATGTTGTAGTAAATTCCCAGAAATTTTACGTGGAAATATATCGTTTTGTGACTTGTCACAGAAATTTTAAAACCATTCCAGTCATTCCATTTCAAAATGTCTTGAGAGAAAAAAAAAAAATCAAATTTGAACTGAAAATAACGTTGCTATCCTCTGAAATCCACCATTTTAAAAATTTCTGCCACAATGGACGAGGAACGAAGGTTGGGTTGAATTTTGGCGACCTTTTCTTCACCGGTAAGTTTGATCCGAAAAATTTGAATCAATCGTGTTTCGTGACCCGTATCTCTTTGATGAACACGCGTCCACGCATCTAGGTATTATTGGTGACTATGTCAACGCTTATATAGGTGGAAACACTCTGGTGTTGAAGTGAGGTCACCTCGGCTAATAATAATAATCATAATATATAATAATAATAATATAAATAATATATTATTCTTAATTATTATTATTAATAATATAATAATATAATTACTCTTTATTGTCTATATTTCACATGCAACTTCCAATTTGGAGCAATAGAGTTTCACTCACATCAGACCTGATAGTGAAAAATCTAATTGATTTTTCCCGACAATGAACAACTCAATACAATTGTATGTTAGATGCCATATATCGTCAATGTAATAAGTTTTGGACATATGAGGATTATGGGATATGATTTACAAAATGATAAATGTATAATATGTTGATATTTTGAATACTGTCATAAGAATACCGATATATCCTGTCTGCTGCTCCTATTTCTCCCAGTCTCCACGCTGGGGATTTGGGTTATGACTTGCTTCATCAGATTCTGGGTTTACCCACCCCCTCCCACCACCCCGGCTTCACCTGGATTTGTTTAGTAGGCTACTTACGATACCGCCGCTGATCGTGAATAACAGTTGGTCCATGTTTTAGCTAGACTCCAACTTCTACTCAAGTGGGAAGACACTTGAAAACGAGTCTAACGGAACCCTGCATTCAGCAATTCAGTGAACGTGGGAAATGTGTCCTGCTTTAACGCGGGCTGTTTCTTTTTTTTCTATTTTATGTTTTGCCCCACGATTGGTAGAGCGGTATCATGACACTTTACAAAGCACACATTCTGGGTTCGAACCCACAGTCACTGAGGGACGTTTTTCCCCCTATTTGCAGTGTGCGATGGGCGAGGTCTTGTCTTCACTTCATGGTTCCGCTGTAATGCAGTGGGGTTACTGGGGTTTTGTTTACGAGCTTTTTTTTGCAATATTCTCGGTGTGAAACAGTCATGTTGCACCTCGCAAGTCCCGCTTCCTCCAAGAAGTGGTCGGTCCCTGGGGTGATAGTCTTTTTGGGGGGTGGGGACGTAAAATGCGGTCCGGGAGCAGGTGGGATTGGTTACCCTTGTTTTCCTCGATATCAAAGCCTGAGCACTAGTCGAGAAGAGAAGGCGAGTTTTCGCCGGTGCTCATCCACATCAATACCGGGCCAAGATTCCTGATGAACCTAATTGGGCGTCCTGAACCTGTGAGAAATCAAATCAAATCAAATTGACACCCCCCCCCCCCACCCCACCACGCCCAAAATAGGTTCAGGATATGAGAAAGTCGATTCCACTTTCGCACTACTGGAGTTAGAAGGGCCACATTCTGAGAAGCATCTTCAAGATTTGCCAGTGCGGGAAGAACAGAACGAACGTAGGTTTCAGCGCGATGTCGAAGGGAGGGGAGGGGCGTAAAGGGGGGGGGGCGTAAACCGAAAAAGAGTGGCGAGAAGAGGACCGAGTAAGGCGAAAAGGAAGAACGCTTGCAATTTCAGCTTCCTCTGAGTTCCGAAGGAGCACTTGCCACGAAACCCAATGAGTCAGTTCGTAGTTCTAATTGCGCATGCCCACCCACCGAAAGTTCGGGGAATAGGTTTTCCCCCCCCCCCCCCCCGCCCCCGCCCCATAGCAATATCGTTACGGCTTTATTTTCAAAACTGTTACCACTATTTGACAACGCAACCAATCATACCCATGTTTTTCCCAAAGTTATGTTATAATAGGGGGGGAAATCTTTGAATTTTTGTTGATGGCAGGATTCGTAATTTTTTCGGCAGGGGAGTTTTTTCGAAAGACGTTCCGCACACTGTACGTTCAATCATTCCACCGTCGAACTGGCGGTCATTCCCCTATGACCTTCGACATAATATCATTATCATCTCAATAATTGTACTCCGACCTGGCTCATAGAAGAGACAGAGAGGGTATATAAGATCTTCGATGGGACAAAGGCTGGAAGGGCAGTGGAATGATCACCGTTGTTGACTCGCTCAAGGACTACTACTTCTCTGTGGGCCCACCATATGTGGTAATGCAACTTTGTCATTCCAGTAGGAACGAATTGGGGTTTTGTAAGCATAAGTAGCCTGACGCTGGGTGAAGAACTTTCTGGCACTGAATAGAAATCTCAAGTTTCTGGAAGCTTCGGTGGCGATACACCTGATATGGGAGTTCCATGACAATTAATTGTGATTTCCATACCGAGAATGATAGGAGATTATACTGCAGGAGAATGTCATGGGAGACCAGGTGCACCGGAAACACACCGAATAGAAATGAGCAGATTCTGAGTTCAGATGGGGTGAGGTAACAGATTAGCAGTGCCTCGATCAGTTCGAAATGGACTGATTAGCAGCTACAGGTTTGGTAATGAACAAAATCATATTGTTTCTGGGGTCAAGGAAAGCAGAGTGAATTGCGTAGGGTGGAATCATCTGCAGAGGAGGCGGATCAGTCGGGTAGAGCTCGAGACTGCGAAACCATTGATTGCGAGTTCGGAGCACAGTTGGAGCCCGAGAACTTTTCCGCAGTGCTGTTGGACAATGCAGGTCTTCTGAAGTCTCACGTCACCCACGTGTTAAAGTTGGTACCTTGTGAGATGACTTGTGAAGGGTAGCGAGCGCCGTATGTGACAGCCCTATTGGGAAGTCCCGGGGGACACGATGAAGTGCGTACGAATAGCGCCCGTTCGAGAGAACAAAAACAAGACGTGGTGCCATAAAGCACGGGTTGTGACAGTCACTATGATCAGGGGTAATATCTGTAAAGCGCTTTGAGCATGCACTCAACGTGGAAAAGCGCTATATAAGAACGAGATATTACTATATAGGCAGATAGACGGTAGAGCTAGGAGAGTCATTAATACCAGAAAGCCAAGGCTTAGTGATTCCGTGACCCATACTGACAACCAACAGCTAGACACGATGACAAATGGGAGATTGCACCAGCTCATTATGGGCAAATAGCATTTGACAAATTTCCCATTTATCCCAACCAATCAATATGTTTCCTATACTTTTGATAAGAAAAATACCTGAATTCAAGATTTTTCAGACTTTGACCTATGGTGACCTCAGATGACCTCTGACCTAACTCCAAAATGATAGGATTCATGAACTCATCATAGGGAACACCATACCAAGTGTGAACTTGATTCATCCAAGTGGGGTCGAGGTATCGTGTTAACAAGCTTAAAATTGCCAAATATCATTTTTTCCCAATTTCTCCATTTTTTGCACAAATCTAAAAACATATGGTTCCCCTGTACTCCTCATGAGAAAGCTGCTTACCGAATTTCAACCTGATCGGACCAGGCATCAGGACTAATTGTGTTAACAAGATTCTCATACTTTGACCTCTCTTGGACCTCAGATGACCTTTGACCTGACCCCAAAACAATAAGGATCATATATTCATTATGGGGAACCCATACATATATACCGAGTATGAACTCGATCCATCCAAGTGGGGTCGAGTTTCTGTGTAACGAGACTTTAAAATTGCCCAAATTATAAATTTTTCACAAATTTCACAATTTTTTCCCAATCTGACCCCCGATTTACAAGAAAAACAATAGGGTTTCTGTATCTCATAAAAAAGCCTCATATCAAATTTCAACCTGATCGGACCAGGCATTCTGGACTTTGACCTCTGGTAACCTCAGAAGACCATTTGAACTGACCCCAATAAACGATAAGGATCACGTAATCATCATGGGGAACACACATACCAAGTATGAGCTCATCCTTCCACGTGGGGTCGAGTTAGCATGTTTACAAGCCAAAATTGACTAAAATATCAATTTGTGACAATTCCTAATTTTCCCCAAAAAAATGATCCCCAAGCAACCCCAAACCAATAGGGTTCTTGTACTCCCCATAAGAAAGCTACACACCAAATTTCAGCTTGATCGGACAACAACTGTTTGGTCTTATCGTGTTTACGAGGATTCAGACTTTGACCTATGGTGACCTCAGATGACCTTCGACCTGACCCCCCCCCCCCCCCCCAAAAGAATTAGGGATCATGTCTATCATGGGGAGTATACATACTAAGTATGAATTCAATCCATATAGGTGGGGTGAAGTTATGGTGTTTACAAGCAAATCTTCACACACATACACACACTAAGACATGAGACAGAGAGTCCCTCGCTTTTGTCAAGGAATCAAAAATAGAAGAAGTACAGGGGAACACAACCTGGAGGAACACCAGCTTATAAGTAAGTTATGGGGAGGAGAGCACCGTCTACCCGGACAAACATGGGGGCGACCGATAAGAACGGCGCGCGCCCCCTTGTTGGTGGAGGTCCTTATACGTAGAGATACCCGCCATGTGAAATCATATACCAGGGTCGTTTGTGAGGAGAGAAGCGAAATCTGGAAAATTCGATGCATCCTCATTAATAACAGTTTCCATAAATTTAAAAAGGGACCTAAGGTGAGGGCAATCGGTCTGTTAGTTAGAAGGGTGGACCTTGTCACACTTAAGCAGGTACGGGGAAAGAAACTGGATATGTTGTATGTAACGGACCAGCCTCTGGGGGACACGAGGGGGTATCTTGCTAGAGGGCGTCTGAGAACCCAAATCTCAGGTCTTCCAGTTCGGAACACTAATGTGTCAACCAGCACATTGGAGGGGACAGGGGTTTTTATAAGAAAACTCCGTAAATTTCGTATATCTACACTTTCATTCTAATATATATTTACATTGAGGTAGTGCCACGCAGAAGTGCATCATATTGAAATTTGGATAAACACAGCTTAATATGACAATCGGTTACATTACCGTAAATGGTGGGGAGCACGACTTTTAATTAGCCAGCAATATCCTAATAATTAAGTACGGTACTAAATTGGGAGCCACTTGATCAACCTCCTAATTCTTTCTAGTCCCTATATGCAGAGTAGGTTTGTGCCGGCGTAGAAGACCTTACGACGTCAAGCCCTACTCAGGCAGCTCGCGGCGTCAACGAACCCGTGCCGGCGTAGCGCAGGCGCAGCGCAGGCGTTCGCGCAGGGTTAGCGCCGGCGTGCGCCGGCGTCTGCGCTGGCGCGGGCGCGGAGTGTTCGACTGTGGGCCGATAGCTTGCTCAGGCTATCTTGGTGTCGGCGCAGTAATGTCGGTGCCGTGGCGTTAGGGAGTAGGACGATTTAGCCTTATTCAGGCAGCTCGCGGCGTCGACGAAACCGTCCCGGCGTCAACCCGTTCGTGCCGGCGTATGAGGGCCCTGCGCCAATAGCCATACCAGAATGCTGCGCGGCGGCGGCAACGGGACCGTGCCGGCGTCGAGGCTCTGTGCCAACAGCTTACTCGGTGCCGTGACACCGCGCCTACCCTTGATCTGCTGACAATCACCCACGGCTGGCACAACAATTATTACGCCGGAAGCCCACCGCGCACGGGAGTTTCGGCACAAGTACCATCTCGAAAGGTTATGAGTTGAACGGGCTTATTCACCCTCGAACATAACTGAGGAGAGGTCCTTGTGCTTGAAACCCCGTGATCTCTCGGGATACGCGCTCAAAATATATCAATTCTGCCTGGGATTCAAATGAAGCTCATCTTATACGGGACCCAAACACTTAACATATACACAAACAGTACATAACAATACATACAAGAGTATGTACCGAAGGTGGCAAAAACAGCAGTGCAAGGCCGAGAGGGGCGGGGCTAAAAAAAACAGCATAAGCCAACAGCTGCCTCCTTCCAGCCTGTGGCCAGACCAGGCAATGGCTTCTGAGCTCTGAGCACCCCGTAACAGCAACCTACGCTCAGGCTAGAGTTAACACACGCGAGTAGAGAAAATTGAAGGATTGGAAGCTTTGCAATGTCTAACGAGTGGGGAAAATTACACCAAAGATGATTTCGTTGAAACTGGCAAGAGGCAGGGGAGTATGGCGCCGTTTTACTTTTTTATTCGGTATTGGAGATATCCACAATATTTGCAGCTATCTTCAAATTTTGAGATATCTGCAAATCATTTGAGATATCCCCAATTGATTTGAAGAATCCCCCATTTTGTAAGATATCCCCAATTATTTGAAGATATCTGCAAATTTTTGAAGGTTTCTCATTTTAATATTTGTTGCTATCTGCGATAATTGAAGATATCGGAATTATTTGGAAGATTCGACAATTATTGGGTGATGGAGTGCATTCTGTCAAAGTCGTCGAATTATTGATGATCTCCCAATATTTTGGAATATCGGCGCAGCAGAATTGAGATCTCCGGGCAATCCATGGTTGAGTGATATCTACCTTTGAATTGTATATCAATACGTGGCCTCACTTTGTGGATATCTACACTTTAATCGTGGATATCTACAAATCTCATTACAGATATTCGACAATTCATTTGTTGATATCACAATTCAACCATAGATATCTACAATGTAATACCATGGATATGTTGAATTTATTGATATCAATCAATTGACATTTTTTGATATCTACTCTTTAATTGGTATATCCTAAAATCGTTTGTAGATATCCACAATGCAATTGAATTGTAGATATCAAAAATTCCCAGCCCTTTTTAGTTTTTTATTCATCATTTGTGATATTTTCAAATAATTAGAGATAATCTTTTCAAAATGATTGCGGATATCTTCAAATTTTGAAGATATCTCCAAGATTGTGGATATCTCCAAATCTTTGAAGATATCAACCAATCAATTGAGGATATCTTCAAATAATTTGAGATCAGCAAATCAATGAAGATCTGCAAATAATTGTGGATAACTCCAAATCTATCTATACTACTGTCATCACCGTTCACTTTTTTTAGCCTTTGAATATCTACAATTAATTTGAAGATATCTTTCAAATAATGGCTTGCGACCCGCAGCCTGGGTATTGTGGGAAGCCACATGTTTAGGGACTTCCGTCAAATAAGAATGTGTTAAATTTTCGGGAAGAAATTATCTCCCATTGTTATTTACCAGAAGTTATGTAACCCGTTATTATCTTGGCTGCAATTAACGCGTAAATTGGTCTAAAAAGAGTATTTTAGCTCACTTCGCATGACCAGGAATCACACTTGGATTCGTTCGGCCGACAACCTCACTGAGAGAAATGATACAATCGGTACAGTCCTTGCCGCGTTAATATACTCATAGCACCGTGGCCCGGGCTCATGCCATGGAGGCTATCATGTTACACACCATACGGTACGTCCGTACGTGCGCGCGCGCGCAATGCCGTACATTACCGTTCACGTGAACTGAGTATCACAGTGCCCTTGCGCGTGTTTTCAACGAACGTGTACGTACAGCACAACGAGCCGTTTATTTACTTCAGCATTTTGGAGATATCTACAGATTATTTGAAGATATCCCCAATTCTTTGTATATCTTCAATGCATTGAAGCTATCTGCAAATGAATTGAAGATTCTTCAAATCATTTCTTTGAAGATTCAACTATTCAATAGTGGGTATCTATATTGATTATCAAGATATCTCCAATGATTGTAGATATCTAATAAATAGAATTGGTCGTCTCATAATTCAGTTGCAGATATCAATTATGAGCATCTCCACAATTCAATGTAGATATCAAAAAATAGATTGTGGATATCGTCAAATGATTTAGGGATAATTAAACAGTTGCTGATATCAACTATTTATTTGCTGATATCGCAAAAATTTGCAGTATCCTCAAAATAATTGTGGAATACTACATCATTTGACGATATCTGTAAAATCTATTATTGATATCTTAAATATTTGAGATGTCCTCAAATGAATTGTTGTATCTCTAATTATTCAAAGATATCTTCAATTGTTTAGGTTTGATATCTTCAATTATTTGTGGATTCAGTAAAAGTGAAGATGTCTCTACGTACTAAAAGATATATCTTCACTTGATTTGCTGATAGCTACAATTATTTGGAGATATCTTCATTTATGTGAAGATATACTTCAAATATTGTAGATAAGCTACTAAATGCCGAGAAAAAGAAACGCTTCTCACCGCCATGGTGAGGAGGAAGTCATGAGCATTATGACCATGGTGGTATTGGCAAGAAAGATTCAGCGAAACTGTTGGGCTTTAGAGGAGCATCACTGCCAAGGGACCTTCAGGTTCCACGACGGAGGGAATTGAAAAGCCACATTTTTAACCCATTAAACTACGACAGTTCACGATCAGCATGGCGTACGAGCCCTATCGGGGGGGGGGGCAGAACTCCCTTTTTCTTTCCATGACCCAATGATCAATAATTTCCCAACAAACTGATTTTGGCCGGGTCAGAGTAGTATTTTACTGATTATGCACTAGGGAGGGTGAGGCAATATGAGAAGGGCGTACTTTCCTTGGGTTCCGTCCTCCAACCCCCCCCCACCCCCCCCCTCCATGATAAATGGAAGGAACATTCAGCTGAACAGCTCTGAGATTAAAACATGTGAATTACGTTGGGCAACTTATCTGATTATGATTTGATTCTACGGATACAGGAAGCTAAGTAATGCTCGCAAGGGACCCTGGCCGATGATCGTGGATGCCTGGAGGGAGGTGACTCGGCGCCCCGCTCCTCCATCCTCACCAAAGTCTAGTATCGATCGAGATGTTCATAATTTTGTTGTCGCGGGAATTCTACTGACAAAAACTGGCTGTCTACCCGCAGCGCCGAATCCAGGGTCAGGCAAATGGCAAAGCCAGGGACAAACCCTGCGGTCCGGGCAGAAAACCCCCGCAAGTTTTGGCTCAGGTGTTATCCCCCTCGCCCCTGGGTCGCCCCCGGCTCATTTTAGGCTGGCGGTCCCGGGTTTGGCGGCGCTATGGGAGGTTGGGCATGGGGACAATTCGCACAAGAGAACCCCAACTCCGGCCGCCAAACTCCGGTCTTGCCCCCTAGTCTCCCCCCCCCCCCCCGTTTTGTTTGAGCGTGACTCGCGAGAAAAAACCTTAGACGCGCATGCGATGGATTTGGGCGAATTCACTGGCGAGGTCAGTACAGATTAACAGAACTGTATTCACTATTTAGTCTTTCGGGAACATCTTAGGGTAATGGGTAACCGAGATTCCATGAAATTCCATCATTGTCTGATCTTTTTCATACTTGTAACCTCGAGGGATCTTGGGCCAATGTCGTGAAATTCTCCAGAACGGGCAACACCGGGCCTTGTGAATCATGCTGTCCGGTGCTGGCAAACCTGTAACCGAGTAATACTCATAACTGTAATAAAACATGCAGGGCTTTCCTCTGACGCTATATTCCCCCCCCAGAGTCCACTGCCGCGCTGGGCCTCTTATACTACCCTGTGTTAATAGATTGATTTATGAGATATATTCATATATCAAAGGCTTGTTAAAGGACCTGCATGTATTGGATACAGCGGAGATGTTATATCGTTGAGAATGGAAAAATTATAGGTCCAATCGCCCATTTCATACGATATTTCACCATGCTGAATTTGGGGGGGGGGGGGGGGGGGGGGGGGCCCCCCCCCCTTCAAAAAGATTTGGTCCATTATGCAGAGATATCGTGAAAATCATTTACGCATTACGCATGACGTCACAGCTTGACAACCCCCGGTAAGTTTGTCATGTATTCCATTGTTTCATTTTGTTTGGAATAGAGTCCCACATTAGCAGAAATCTTGTTGTCTTCCTCTCGCCAGAGCACATCAACACCCCCAACCCACTCAACCCATCTTCTCCATAAACTAAATGCTTTCGGGTGAAATTAATGTGTAATTTCAATAGAAACGAAGATGTTTGCAGGGTGTGCAAGTATGACATCTTTATTATTGCATACTGGATGAATTTTCGATCGTGTCGCATACACATCCACCACACTTCAAAGGGACTGTAACTCACTCAGTAACGGAAGTCGTATGAACTTCGGTAGAGAAGCATTCCGAGCCCAACTCAGCTCGGTGTGTGATGCTGTTCCCATCAGAGCCAAGGTCTTCTGGGTTTTTAGTGCCTCCACGGGTGGCAGAATAAGGGTTGGCTATGAGTCATGTCTTGGCCCGCATGGATCCGGGGGCCGTAGTGATAGCAGTCTTAGGCTACTTGACTTTGCAGCGTCGTAGCCTTGGAATGGCCTGGGTCTCGTTACGAAGATCCATGCGAGGCGCTTTAGACGAGTATTCTAATGGCTTGTGTTACTGTCAAGGAAATGGACCATTACTCCTAGACGGGAAATGAAGGCTGCTCATGAACTGTAGGATCCTCAAGAGTGCCCATTTTTTCTTCACAACTGAATCCGAGTTGCTGGTCATTAACGCTCAGGCCTGCTTGATAAATCCCAGGGAAGCTACACACATCGGCCTCCATAAGATTTTGACGGAGCCCAACTGAGAGGATTCGAAGTAGCCTACAGTGTATGCTGACAGGCTGCGGCATTCGTTTTGAGGGGCTGGTGGCCGATGTGGACCCGCGCAGGATGGTAAGACTTCCTACGCCTACATCCTCAAGACACTTGGGGGAGTGTACCCGGAGCGTCCTAGGAGGCCCACCGGGACTTACTAGGGGAACAGTCAAAGCCTCGAGCGAGGGAGTCGCCAGGCCAGGCTCATATTATGGTAAAGACCAGCTTTCCAGGGAGCTTCGCGGGCGCATGCACTGCGGACGCGACCGTGAGGCGAGCTCCGGTGTCTCTGTGAGTCGTGGAGAGCACCTGCATGCATGGCAACTGTTGTTTCACAGCGGCCCACGGCATTCAATACCTACGCAATTCGGTCTCTACGGTTGCCTTATCCACCGGTCAGGCAGATGACGGCCAGACCTCAACCGAGGAATCCGATGTGAGGGCCCTTTGGGCTGGGTATTCTGAGAACTTGTACCAAGGCTGAGCTCCCAAACCTGGAATATCGATGGATATGTTGCAGAAACCAACCCTAGTGCTGAACGCCTGTGACTATGACGTGTCCTACTATCGGGGAACTTGGGAGCTTGGAGCGTAGAAGGAAGGCGGGAAAGCCTTGGATTGGCCTACATCCTGAGATGCTCCGGGTGACCGTGTGTGACCGGCTGCCCTCGTGTTTGTGCACGGCCGCTACTGCTCTGTTTGGAGTACTGGGTCATCCCCCAACTGCATGGAAGAGGGGACGTAATAGTTTTTTCATTCTGGAAGTACGGGTGATTACTCGAGACTACAAAACTCTAGAGGTTCCACTCCCTCAGTACCTTGGCATTTTTTATTGTCAGAATCATCCTGAAGATTGTCAGTGTTTGCGCATCAGCGTCTTGAGCAGTCGGGTCTTCAATCCCAATAGTCCAATGTGGATCGCATCTTGGTTGAGGGGAATTCGGTGGAGGTGAGCTCTTTTTGTGATTATAATATCGATTATCGCAGGGCGTCCAAACTCTGTTATGGGAGGCTCTCTGGAAATTATCGAGCGCGTGGTGTGCCAATCCGTTTAGCCCCTGATACCTTCTGTATTCTGGGAAGTGAGAGTACTGTGGGTGTGTGGTGGAGTCTCTGGCTTCGTCCCCGTCGTACGGGTGTGACACAGGGTGTACACTGCCTCCAACACTTTTCAACACGTGTAGGGCTGGACCGGTTCGAGAGGTTTGGACAATACCATGCGGGGTTCTCGACGCTCAGGGATCAGATACCTGACCTGGAACTATCGTGATGATGCGTTGTCATTGCTCGTGACGAATTGTGGACTCTCTGGTTGATGCCCTTGGAACACTTAGTCGGGAGACAAAACGTTGAACTTCAGGTAGCATGGACAAGACTTAGATCCAGTCTTCGGTGGAATTTTGGAAGTGTCGCTGAATCGGTCCGAGGTGTTGGGCGAGAACGTGGAAGCACCTAGTGGTGTGTTGCGGTTGCGATAATCTGAGTAAAATTACCAACTTCGTGCTCTATTTGGCTCTATTGTGCTTCCAGTCCGTCTATGTTCTATTTGATGCTTGGACGCTCGCTGATGTTGGGCTGAGACGGCGAGTGAAATTTTGCCGCTCGCACTGATCACGTATCTAATCGCCAGGGTTCTCGGGAGCCGGGGATGTGAAGGTTAGCATGCCTGATTCGCGCTGCGCCATTGGCGCTCTTTGGACATATGACGCGCCTTCCCGCAAACGATCCTGCCCATCGTGTCCTGTTTGCTCCACAATACACAAACTTCGAAGGATATAACTCCGTAGCGGAAAGTCGTCTGCCTTCCGGTTTGGACTGACGCATATCAGTTTTTCTCCAGCTTCATAATTAGGCCCGTTATAATCATCCGTCAGTTTGCTTTTCTATCTTTCAACCTTACACAAAATACTATTAGGGCATCACATATCCGGAGTTTGGTGTTTTCCTTCCTACTCGTCTGCTCTTGAAGGTTGTTGACAGAGTGCTGAAAGCATTGGTTTGGTTATACGATTCGTCTGTTAAATGTAATCTCGGTTCCAACAACCCTTCTTACATATTACATTTTCGTTCCAAGTTCCTTTGCCATTTCTTCTATGGAAATTTTTTGCAAGTTTTCCCGTGCTGTTCATTTTCAGATTCCTCCTTTGCCAGTTTTCTCAGTCCACTCCGTTCTTCATATATTGGCATTCAGGGACTGCGGCCACAGGGTAAGGGGGGGGGCAGGAGGGCGGCTGCCCCCCCCCCGAAAAATCAAATCGACAGAATGCTTTTTAATGCACACGGTTTTCATCGGGGTGGGTGAAGTGTCACAATACTTTATCCCAACCTAGGTTATTTTCTTCTATTCGTTAATCACGTTATCCTCGAGAACTCAAATCGAGACCAAACTGGTTTGCTGTAAATTTAGCGTTTCGCAATTCCGTGGGTGTTTTACCATGGCCGGTAACGAGCGGGGTTGTGGGGGGTGTACCCCCCTCCAAATATTTCATATGCCGTCGCAACTTTCGGTCTGTCGCAAAAAGGAGAAGAGAGGAAGGAAAAAAAATGAAAGAGGAGAGGAGGAAGAGAAGGAAAAGAGAGAGGAGGAAGAGGAAAAGGAGAAGAGAGGTAAAAAAAAGAGGGGAAGGGAAAGGAACAGGGCAGTCAGGGGAGTGATGGGGAAGGCAGGACTGAAAGAGTTGAATAGAAAGAAAACAACGGAAGCCAGCCTTTATTAACGGCTATTTCGACTTTTGGCTCTTCATCTATTGACCCATTATGCGTCGGCAAGAGAATGGCACATCGGCAAAAGTTAGATAATGTGACTGACCTCGCCGCGGTGTATTTGGACGATTGACCGAGTCCTGTCGGCCATTTGGCAAAAGGGGAACTGAAGGCGTAACGTTATACGTTTGCATTCTATTTTTCATGAGTTTCTCAGTTCTTTGACAAGTTTTTTGTTTCCATTTGGTCCCTATATTCCAGATGCCATTTTTCGGGCCCATTTTGCTGAAAACAATTGGAAAAGATTTCCGTTCCCAGAACTAACAATGAACAGTCGGTTTTAGGCGGGAATCATGCGAGTGGCAAAGGCGACGTGGAATAGATTGTCCTGAAATTTGTACGGAATGGCTTAAAATTTGATCAATTGCCCCATGCAGCTGTCAATTTTTGCGCGCGCGCGCAGTGCGTATCGTGGTCCTGCTTCATCGCCCACGAGCTGCACTAAAAGCAGGCTGGTTTAGATTCGGCAGAATTTTGCCGGCTTTCCAAATTGAAGGTCCTGCGTACGTGTGATCGGTGAGTAATTACTGAACGCCCACTTATCAAAATATCGCACAGATTGCATCTGAGGACGTTTTTCAAATATTCAATTTTCCAGAGGGGAGGGACACCCCTCCCCTCCGACGCCCTCCCCCATTCAGTCCCCTGCCTGATCCTCGGCAAAACTCAGCTGCCCCCCCCCATACAACCCTTCGCTACGACGGCCCCTGATCAGTGCCGGATTTAAGTCAGGGCCGACGAGCACGTGCCCCCGGGGCCCCCACAAAAGGCCTCAAAATTTCATAATCGTATTTTAAGATCGAGCTGAATCTCTTTGTTGATCAAATTCACATATGAGCCAACCGACTGCAGTCACGCCCCCCAAAAGATCGTTATATATTCTGATCATCGACAAGGGTGTTAATGCCACGTTCCCAAATGTTTAAGTCGCACGTCGCCATGTACCTGGTCCTAATGGTTTTCGACCTGCAGCGGTGAGCGGTCTTTGTAAATAACATCATAAAAAAATATAAAAAAAATAGGCTCTAACACCATGGGGGGGTACCTGGCTCTGCCCGCTTAGCTATTATGAGCATCGAGTACGACATCTTACGAGAACTTTACTTCAGTGACGTTGTTGGTGGGACTTCTCTAACCAGAAAGCACGCAACAGTCGTGGTTAAAGTAGTTCTCTCCACGGGAAAAGTATACATTTTTTGCTAGGAGTATATGGTTGGAGGGATTGGTGGTTGGGGTAAATTATTGGGTCGGGCGGGCGAGACCGCTCACAACCTTTGTTATCTCCAAATTGCCTGATGATTTCGCCGCTCTTAATCAAAAATATTCTGTAAATTGCTAGTGCCCCCTGTTGTGTGCGGAATGGGGAGCAGGGATAACCGGGGGGGGGGAGGGGTTGGCACAACCGGTTAGTCCGTCTTTGGAATTTTTTTCATAGACTAACAGTCGAGGGTCCCCCTCACATGATCCTGTGCCCAGGACCCCCCCAGAGGTAATCCGTCCTGCCCAAATCAAATTTGCGTAGGATTTTTCGTAGATTGAAATAAGACACGGGTCAAAATTTCTGGGAGCATTGGTCTTCCCAGTTTTCTGAATTTGTGTTAGGATTCCTTGTTTTGATTCTATTGGTATTTCTCCGGTATCGCTATGTTTTTAGTATATTAGTTGTAGCGGTTGCTTTAGCGGGTGCAGGGGCAATTTTAGAGTGAATTTGGTTCACAACTGGGGGGATCTTATGTTTGTCTCGCCTGAATGAAATTGGGTGTGTGGCGTTGTGTGTGTGTCACACTTTCTCGTTAGCATGATAACTTTCGAACGGTAAGTGCAATTGCGACAAAGATTTCAGGGTAGCATCGGGCGTGGGTGAATCACGATCTGATTAGATTTGGCACAAAAAGTCAATAATTAAGTAAGGTAATTAGCCTATTTAATAATTTATGTTTAGGATCGTTAGCAAGGGGTACGGATTGAACCTAGGTGCTATGGTGGACTGGTTTGCACATGGATGCGGGATATAAGGTAGATGAAATGATGGATTTCAGGTCGTAAAAATATAGTATTAAGTCGTTCTACTAATTTGAATAAGGATGCGATTTTCCCGAAACTTGATTGAATATGGCTACTTTTCAGTCCCCAAACTTTAACAAAGATTTTGGGGTCAGGTGGGTCATTTCAACGTACCGTAATTGCATAATTTATGCAAAATTTTAAGGTTGCTTGGATTTCCATGAAAAACATGTGGTATGGTCACCTTGAGTTCCAATTTTTTTTTATTCATGGATTTCCAGTGGGGTTTAACCGGAAGTCATCCAACGTGTCTAATTTGCATAATCTATGCGTAATTTTAAAGTTTGCCGGATTTTACGTGAAACTTGGTAAATTGCCTCACATTTGCATAATTTAGGCAATTTTAGTCACATTTCCACGATACTTTTACTCCTTAGTAGACCTGTCAATGATCAGTTCCTTTCGAGATTTGAAATGGTCATGATATTAGTGGCCTAGGCTTGTTTCTGTTAAATGTAATACCGAAATCATTAGGGCGACACATGGAAAATGCCTGTAATTGTTGCATTGGACTAATGGAAGCTTTTCATAAACAATGATCCGCGCAACCAGGCGCGAGACTCTGGGGGCGATCGCAAGTGTTCACAGGGTGCAACCGCGTGTTTAATTTTTCTTCACTTAAGGCCGGGTCACCACGCCCGAACTTGCCTATACGTCTGGAAGCGGTGAAAAGAAAATTCACCGCTCGTTACATTTCACCACCCTTTAAAAGAAGTTGGCCTCCGATAAGGGAAACGCCATATACGCTCGACCCCCGCTGAGGTCCTCTACCGCTCGGCGGAAAGTTGTGAAGTGCACAAAATATTGGGAGAGCGGTTGAGAGCGTAATTTTCCGCTCCAGCAAAGTTCACTGCCGCTCTAAGCAAACGCCCAATCAAAGTTTGGCACCGCTCGACGAAAGTTCGTGGACGATAGGGTCCGTGCTAGCCCAACGCATAGAAATCTTGAACGCTGGACAACCGCTGTTTCGCCAGCTTTGCCAGGGCGGTTGATTTTAAACGTTGCGCAAAACTTTGGCAGAGCGGTTGTTTGTAGGTTTCGGCGGACCGGGATTGCTAGAACGGTGCCGGGCGTTGAAACAACGATCCGTTGCGGTGATGGACCTTTGGTTTGGACCGTTGGTGTTTGGCTATGCGAGGTGTCGGAGCGCAGACCCGAATTTGGATATAAATAAGGGGTGAATGGACCAGAAGTCCACTTGGAAAACACGCTTTGTCATTGAGTGCAGAAATCGAATTTGTCAAGGTGTACACCAGGGATGCTGAGAGAATTGCTATGATTGGTGCACTACTCCATCAGCAGAATGAGAACCTCCGCAGATTGCAAAGCTGTTAGCAATAAAGAGAAAAGAAGAAAGAAGAGAAACCGAGCTGTGTGGGTCCGACAGTGGTTACTGAGAAGGCCTGAACATGGACTGTATGACGAGCTGATGGTGGTGGAGCGAGGAATAGGATCGATCTTTTGCTCAAAAACCTGTCAGAACTGCTTTTTTTAAAGCAATCCGTAGCTCTGTAGTCGAACTCGGTATGCCGCTAAATTCCGCTGAACCCCCCCAACTCTAAAGTCCGCGGAAGCCAAAGCGGAATGCGCAGAACGCCGCTCTACTAACGCTCGAGTAACGCATAAACCAATGTTCGACTACCGTCGCCACCGTTAACCAACTACTAAAGCAACGCGGGCTTCAAGCGGTTGCACGCTAAGGCCACTCCATGTCTTTTCGGGAGTGTCCTATTTTGAGCGCGGTTGACGAGCGTTGGCAAACTCTTTCCCCTTCTCCCTCCGTTCAAGGAACACTATAGCAAAGTCGGGCGGTGTGCCGGGCCTTGAGTTTGTTAGTTTCTGGAAGCCGGTTGGTTTTGGGTTGGGCAGTGGAAGGGTTTGCGATCGAATGTTCTGTTGGCTGATTTCTCTAATTCGCATCTGATCAGGGGTTCTAGAGGAAATTTTTTTTTTTTGGGGGGGGGGGCCTAAAGTTTGTCGCTATCTAGCGGAGCGCCACCATAGGTTGGCGCGTAGCGACAAGTTTTTTGAAAATCCGGACTGCAGGTCACCGGAAACGGCCCCCAGATCTCGTTCCATCTGGGTGTGGATAATTCCCCATTTAGAGCAATTATCAGGTTTGGTTGACAAAACGTTTTAAAGTGGCGACATATTGGAGGGAAATTCAGGGGCGTCGAAGCGTTTCGAAAAGTGGGGGGAACACATCGAATGCAAATTACCAACTGAGCGGAGCGCCACCATTGGTGGCGCGGGGAGTGCATAAGAAAAAATTTCAATTTTTATACCCTCTAGGTCGACGGAAACGGGCATTGCCAAGCTCACTAGCACCCATCTACATATTTGATTTGAGTGTGTTAAGTTTAAAAGACAAAAAAGTCGTAATTGTGCATACTAGGATGATTAACGAGTATCACAATGTTTTTATTTTTGTTTTATTACCTTTACTACCCTGGCTTTGTTTGCTTGGATCGGGGTCCTCCGAACGGTCTCTGGTGAGTTCGAAGGGAAAAGCAATAGGCGTATGGGAACACTCAAAGTTGGGAGAAGGAAAAAATTTGTACCCTAATGTTTACGGTCATTGGACACTACCGGCGCGCGCGGATGCGAGCGAAAAAATGCATTTTTTCGGGCATTTTATCGAAGAATGAGAAAAAAATTCAGGCAATTTTCCACTTGGCCTTTTCTTCCCTTTTTCCACGAATTCCCACCAGAATTTTCATCTCAGAAGAATGGGAGGGGGGGTGGGGGGGGGGCAGTAGGCCCCAAAGGCTCTCTGAAATTGAATCGGGGTGAAACGAAATGATTCGAAGCATTAAATCGCATATGAGCCTACAACGCCTGGAAGAAAAAACGCCAGTGCGCGCGAACACTGAACCAATTATGCCATTTTGGCCTATTCGATTCAAAATTCGAGAATCGGTATCTGAAGCGTGGGTAATTCCTTTCCATTAGGCCATAGTCGGGTCCAGATCTCCACGTGGTGTCGCAATCAGTGGACTTAAGCGATTTCCAACGCGATTATTGTTTGGTTAGACAAAAATTGAATCAGTGGTCCAACCTTTTCTCCCCATTTCCCTCTTTGCCTTTCGCCTGAAAGCCGTTTTCTCCTTATGAAATACAATATATGAGGGGTTGTGAGTGATGAGTGGGGAAGAGGTGGGAAAGGGTTTTAAACTGTGCTATGTAATTGAGTTCGTAAACTAGAAGAATTCACAACTTGAAAAATCCTGCAAAAAATGATTACCTTGTATAAATTTTTCTCTCACCTGAAATCTGAAAATTTTCCCCTGGTTGGGAACCACTGGTTTAGAGTGATACAAAATCGGGCTTGGGCCTATTTTTTTTATTACGGTACCGGGAAAATGGGGGGGCACCAACCGAAATGATATCCCCCACTTTGAAAGTGGGGGGGACATGTCCCCCCCGTCCCACCTGTTGACGCCCATAAAGAATCCATTGATTGTGGACTCGCTCTGTCTGGCCTGTGGTCAAGCAGAGGAGGAAGTTACTTGAAGTAGGTTTGCTGGGCTTATTAAATAGTGTTTTCTGTAGCATGACATGGTTGTGTTGTCAGTTTAGTGTCATTCTGTACGATTCACTTTTGGTCTGAAATTATTTTTACTTTAGATCAATCGAGGAATTTTTTGTTTTTGGGGGGGGTGGGGCGGGGGGGCCGGTGGGAGGATTTTGGGGGGTAAAGCCCCCCATTTAGCCCCCCCCCCCCACGTAGAACGCGCCACGTCTGTATCTCCTGGAAATTTATATCAAGCTAATTGGAATTGGGTCGTTAGATAGCCCCATCTATTCCAGGAACGGCTATCCGATATCGTATGCTTCATTTAGGTTATAGGCCGGCCTGTAGAGAATTGAGCTGTTTAAATTGTTGAAAATGTTGGCGAAAGAAAACAATAAAGGAGTGCCAAGATGAGAAAATGGGTGAGACCATGAGGTAATCCCATGGGAGGGACAGGTGCCTTTTCGGTGAAAGTTGACCCCATGCGTAGTGAAGGTGAAAGTTCAGAGTGGCACATTGACTGTTATCGGTGCACATCACTGGTTCTTGGAAATGAAAGTTATTACAACCGTGATTCGCTTTGCTGGCTTATGCTATTGTAAACAAACATTGGAAACTAACCAACCTGAATGCTCGCTAGCTCAGTGACGCAGACAAACAAGCTGCAGTGCAAAATTTTGGTTGGTGTGATTATTCGTGTCCATGGGACTCCAGACGAGTTATTCAATTGAAAGAGTGAAACAAGGTATGCAACTATTTCGTCACAAATAGAAACCTGTGTTTGCAGAGACCCACAAAAGGTTTTGAATAATATAGCATTGTCGGAGGGCTAGGCCTATTATAGGCCTAACTGAACCCACGCAGGGGACTGCATAATTTGTAAGTTGACCACCTCATTCAGTGAGTCGGACTTGTGGCCCTTGAAACGGAAAACATCAACATCATTATGCACGGGAGACTGACGGGAGCACAATGTTTTTACCTAATTACTGAAATCGAGTCACACACTATTGACACTAATTTTTACGGGGAAGTCCACAATCCGAACTCTTCAATAGCCTTTTCGCAAATAGCCTTCTCCGCAATGCAAGTGGTCTAGCTCAGGGGCAAATATGCCAATCATACGGAACCGCCAAATACAAATTTCAGCGGTGATTGGAAATGGAATATTTGGCGAGAAATCGTACGTTTTAGTCAGATTTGTACACGAATAAAGATGTGAAAAAGTATCGGGAACAACATAATAAAATTTTGAGAGAATATGCACAGAGAATGAGAAAGATAATTGAAATTTATTAGTTATTCCAATACAGGCTCCACAAAGTGCCCCCTGGATAATCCCAGCATGCAGAAAAACTATCCCACAGTGCACCGCAACATGCTATTTGCAATAAGGTCTATAGCCTAGGCCGAACCACAGGGTGGTCATGTATGCATTGTATTTGTAGCTTGACATGACAATCTTATGGGGATAATGATCTGGGTTCGATTTCCAATATGAGATGGTAAGTTGGCCATGTGCACTTGAGATAGTCAAATGAACTACAACGGTGATACTTCAATATCACTTGCAGATCAGTAAGGCCAACTTTGCAGAAAATTTGGACATGAATGGCCTATTTTTGGGGGGGGAGGGGGAGGGGGAAGGGGGGAGGGGGGCAAGTAAACTTGTTAGCCTACATGTACCCCAAAATTTCTTGCATATGCTGGACTTTTACAAAGAGGGGCATTTCCACGGTCGGAAGGACATTCCTTGGCGAAATGTACAAGGTTTTGAAACCCGAAACAAAATGAGGAAAGGAAAAGAAAATCTATGCGGCCTGAAAGGAGCATGCGGCGGGGGAAGAGAAAACTAGTTTATTTTACTTGGCTGCACTAAGTGAGGCCAGAGAAGAAAAACTTACAATTTTTAATATTTCTTATTATAAATATCATGAAATGTGCATGAGATGTGAGAGACCATGATACACTATTTCGGTCTTCATTCAGGGGTGGTTGATTTAAATCAGGCTGAATAAAATCCGATTTAACTCCCAGTGATTTTAATTGAAAAAATATGATTTAAGTAAGATTTACTCGATTTAAATTGATTGATTGATTTAAATCCCACGAGTTTAATCATGTGGAATTTTCTAAAAAAATCACCAACCCTGGCTTTCATTTCAATTAAGATTACTGATAAGGTCCCACAGGCCCAGAGGACACTGAGCCCATTGGGCTATATATACACTATATACACTATAATCCATGGTCTTAGTAAAGGATAACTGCAGATTAAGGAGGCTAATGTAATATCTAAGAGTTGAAAACTAAATTCGGCAACTCTGGTTCAAAATCGACATCTGTATGATGATCTCTTCTGATTAGAGGCCATTAGAAGAAACCTTGGAATTTCTCCTGTCCAGATGCAAAAATTTTACCAAATATTAACCACTCCGGGGGAAGGCCCTCGCTAACACCGCACCACCTTATTATGTCAGCTACCTGGTAACCAGCCATAGGCAGGATGAGGGAGGAAAGTTTGTTTTTCAGCACACTGAAAGGTAAAAATGTTGCCTATTTTCCCAGAGGGAAATAATCAGAATATCCTGGTTTGAGGTTGTTCACAGCTTACGTACTAAACTTCAATATGAGGCTCTAGAAAGAATTTTTCAGCTGGTTTCCATTCTGTGTGGATGAAAAATACATTGGTCCGGCATGGGGTGTTGGAAAATTTTGGGTGGGGTTTGTTTGAACATGCTGTCAACATAATGCATTGCATACTAATTGCTCTCAGATCACTAATCTAAAGCTAGACCATGTTGGAAACACTTTTTCACAGTTAGTCTGCAAACTAAGCAGAAATTAAAAGATTCTGATTATTCAATGTTGCTACCTAGTGTTACTGCTTCTTTGTTGAAATTTTCTCTAGAATCATGGTTTACAAAAGAATTTTTTTTCTTCTCATTTATTATTTAGTATATAAGTCTGGCTTCAATATCATTTGATATGAAAGGCATACAATGTGTATAGTTTTGATGAAGTCCCCCATTTATTTTCCTAGAATCCGTAGGCCATGTTTCAACTAACCCCACCCTATGGTTCCAATAGGGTTGTGCCTAACTAAAGATTAATCCATTATTAGTTGCACAATGATTAATCAATTGAGAATATCAGCTCTCCGATTGATCCGGATCATATAATAAGCGATGGTTTTCAATTCAACTTTTTCTTTTCTTGTTTCTGGACCAGTGTCCAGACTCTAGACTACACAGAAATACACACCTAATCTTTGTAGAAGAGAAAGAAAGCCAGTCAGCCTCATTTATGTGATTGATATATGGTAATGTGCATGAGAACCACCAATCCAGCCCTCCCCTGTAAACATCAACCACCTCCCCCAAACAGATATGAAAGAATTTCACTAATCAATTTATTAAATGTTTTTAAAATTTTTAATGAATTAATCGCGAGGAAACAGCCCTATGTTCCAACTAACCCCATTGGTGGGGTGAGGTGCCAAGCCTATCACCAACACTTTCCCACTGAATTATCTCCAAATCCATAAAGAAGAGCACTCGGGCTGCATTTGTGATACACCCAAGTAGTCTCATTATAACAGGATTAGTATATATGGTTCCTGAAATGCAGTCTTTTTTTTTAAATACAGATATATATTCAATTGAAAACCTAACACTACTCATCCCCACATGGTATGGCACCAATATGGAGAAGTCCCATCATGCAATATAAATGAGTCATATTGCCCAACCCTGAAAATATCGTGTTTTCTGTTTTAAATTTACACTTTAATTTCACTATAACTAGACATGTGTAGGCGATGGCGTCAAAGCCCGCCCACGCGTAGTCTACACTCCCGCTTTGAGTCAATCCTAGGGAAGAAGTATCTAACACCCCTAAAGACACCCCATATTTTGGTCAGAAACCAAGGATAAACATCATACTCCAGTGACTTTTGTTATAATCCATGAGGTCATAGGCCCATGTTATGCAAATTTGACCGGCTGTGGCTGTTTGAATTGCACTTCTCAACACAATGTAGAGATCGGCCGATCCACCGAGCGCGTTGTTTCAATGGACAAAGGTGGCACAATCGCGAAAAGTTTTGCAATTTGACCGCCTATGACCTTGAAAAAAACTGCCCTCACACATTTTTTTTTGGGGTATTCAACCATAGTCCCTACATGCGCAAAGTTCCGTTGCAGAGCTGCCGCAAGCGTGAAAAAATCGCAAAAAGTTTGCAAGATTTGAACGGGGGGCACCGATGCCCTTGAATGACCACACATTGTTTCGGATCAACGATATTCCCTAACGCACCAAGTTTCGTTCAAATCCCCTAATTAAATTATTCGTATAAATTCTGCAAATTAGCGCCCCAACGTGCAGCGTGCCCACTTTCAAACTCATCCGGGTTTCACTAGGGCGGACAGTGTACCCGTGTCAGATCAGTTGGATAACGGTTAAAGAGTTATTTGCGCGAACGCCTAAAGTTTCCGGGCGCGAGACCGCGGCGCGGCTACACCCCCAAACCATAATATCCCCGGACACTTACAGTGTCCCGGGGATATAATTACGATTATGAGAGAGGAGTGCTGTTGTTGGTGGTAGGTTATTGAGGGATCCCTAATGACTTCTGGTTGTGGAATGTGAGTTAAAGATATTCA